>JABUQX010004795.1:0-5000 GCA_015478945.1 Trachelipus rathkii
ATAATAACAATAATAAATATATTTCCTGTTTCATTCTTTTACTCTGCGTTAAATAAACTATAAGTAACCTGTTTTATTTTAACCTTTTTGATTTTCAGCAAGGAGGAAGGTGAAAGTTTAAGACAAACTCATTTTTCTACTATATATTTAAAAGACATACTTTCTGAATAATAAAATTCCATAATCCTTATAATCTGTTTACTACAACTTAAAATAACAACCTGATAAAGAAAACGCAATTCCTGCGACATATAACCATTTTTCTAAAATAAACAACAACATATTTAAAATATTCATCATTCCTGTGTTCTCCAATCTTTTAAAATAAACAACAACATATTTAAAATATTCATCATTCCTGTGTTTTTTCAATCTTTTAAAATAAACAAGTAATTTTAAAAGCTTAACTAATTTACCTTGATTCCTACTTCAGGCAATAACCCAGTATAACCTTATAAATACTTATCCGTAATTCAAACTCCTTCCGCAAATGTTTACTGTTCCTGTGTTAATTGATTCCCCGAAAGACCTGTGTTCAACTTTAACCCTGTTGACCTGACGCCTCGTCAGCAATACGGCACACCTCTGATTTGGTTTCCCGTCGAACACAATCCTCGATTTGAATCCTGTTTATGAAATACTGTTCCCCACGACCAATGATTTGTCCTGTGGTAGAGAGTACTTCTCACTGATTTACAAGCACTGATTTTTCCCATGGCAGTGACTACTTCTCACTGAATGTAAACATTGATTTTTCCTGTTACATCGAATCCTTCTCACTTCTTGTATTGCGTCCCGGAGTCATCCCCTAAAATACATAAAATGCCTTTGATCAAAACTGTCTCAAATCTTTAACAAAATAAAAAAGTAAACACATAACTTTAACTTTAACTTGCACTTTTACTTACCGTTTAATACGGGCTTCTAATTACTCCTTTAATCTATTCGGTAACCTTTACCTGACTTCTTCCTTTCTTAATTTATACTGGTGATAAACTTTCACTCCTTTCTGTATGCTGGTTCCAATAATAATGTCTCATTCCCAAATTTTGAATCTAAGTTAAACTTTTTTCTTCCCAGTTGGTTCGTCTCGTAACACTTCTCCCCCCCTCAAGTTTGTAACCTTACAAACTTAAAAAGAAGGAAACTCAAGGGAAAACAACATTAATAAAACAACTGATTAAACTCAACGTAATAAAAATTTCCGTTAGATACTATTTTTACCGTCAATCCTATAATAAACATAAATAAAAATAAATAGTCCCCCAAACCTTGCTCGCAAATGATATTTAATGGGCATGAATAATGTAATAAACCCTAACACTCGATTCAATTAACCTAATGATATTAATATTCCGGCATAATATGATAAACACTAGCGCTCATAACCCCTAAATATCAAGAATAATAAATAATAATAAACCTTTTTCTTACCACACGGTTACCTTTCAATCTTTTCCTTCTTTTGCGATTTCTCCCTATCACATTGCTTCAACCGCCATCTTTGATATGCCTTTCCACCTCTCCCCGCTGAAATTCGACTGCCACTAACTTTCCTTTTTCGAGCCTTAACGCGATTTCCAAGGGATTCGTTCCAAACACTCTACGGAAGCCACCACTGAAACGAAATGAAATGAGATGAAATGCGTTTTCATTATTAAACCTGTTTACTACTTCATAAATACATAATAAATATATTTCCTGTTTCATTCTTTTACTCTGCGTTAAATAAACTATAAGTAACCTGTTTTATTTTAACCTTTTTGATTTTCAGCAAGGAGGAAGGTGAAAGTTTAAGACAAACTCATTTTTCTACTATATATTTAAAAGACATACTTTCTGAATAATAAAATTCCATAATCCTTATAATCTGTTTACTACAACTTAAAATAACAACCTGATAAAGAAAACGCAATTCCTGCGACATATAACCATTTTTCTAAAATAAACAACAACATATTTAAAAATATTTTTCCTTCCTGTATTCTCCAGTCTTTTAAAATAAACAACAACATATTTAAAATATTCATCATTCCTGTGTTTTTCAATCTTTTAAAATAAACAAGTAATTTTAAAAAGCTTAACTAATTTACCTTGATTCCTTATTTCAGGCAATAACCCAGTATAACCTTATAAATACTTATCCCATAATTCAAACTCCTTCCGCAAATGTTTACTGTTCCTGTGTTAAATGATTCCCCGAAAGACCTGTGTTCAACTTTAACCCTGTTGACCTGACGCCTCGTCAGTAATACGGCACACCTCTGATTTGGTTTCCCGTCGAACACAATCCTCGATTTGAATCCTGTTTATGAAATACTGTTCCCCACGACCAATGATTTGTCCTGTGGTAGAGAGTACTTCTCACTGATTTACAAGCACTGATTTTTCCCATGGCAGTGACTACTTCTCACTGAATGTAAACATTGATTTTTCCTGTTACATCGAATCCTTCTCACTTCTTGTATTGCGTCCCGGAGTCATCCCCTAAAATACATAAAATGCCTTTGATCAAAACTGTCTCAAATCTTTAACAAAATAAAAAAGTAAACACATAACTTTAACTTTAACTTGCACTTTTACTTACCGTTTAATACGGGCTTCTAATTACTCCTTTAATCTATTCGGTAACCTTTACCTGACTTCTTCCTTTCTTAATTTATACTGGTGATAACTTTTCACTCCTTTCTGTATGCTGGTTCCAATAATAATGCCTCATTCCCAAATTTTGAATCTAAGTTAAACTTTTTTTTCCCAGTTGGTTCGTCTCGTAACAATATATATATATATATATATATATATATATATATATATATATATATATATATATATATATATATATATATATATATATATATATATATATATATATATATATATATATATATATATATATATATATTTATATATATATATATATATATATATATATATATATAATATATATATATATATATATATAACTAATATATATATATAATATAATATATATATATATATATATATATAACAATAATAATATATATATATATATATATATATATATATATATATATATATGTCTCATAACATATATATATATATATATATATATATATATATATATATATAAAGTGAAATACTGAATTACAGTTATGATTATGCAAAGCAGTTTGTCTGTATTTATTATTTCTATTTGATTCTGAGTTTATCTAATTCTTTTTCGCATTCGTTCTTCATCAAGAGATTAAAATAACTAAATTTGAGGAAATCCCTTCTTCAAGATTAATGAAACAGCGTAATGAGAAATTGAAAAATGACACGAAATTTTTAAGAAGTATTGAAGTAGTATATATATATATATATATATATATATATATATACATATAACATATATATATATATATATATATATATATATATATATATATATATATATATATATATATACATATATATATATATATATATATATATATATATATATATATATATATATATATATATATATATATATATATATATATATATATATATATATATATATATATATATAATATATACATATATATGTATGTAATAATATATAATAATAATAATATAATATATGTATATATATATATAATATATAAATAATATGTATATAATAATATATATATATATAATAAATAATAACAATATATATATAATATATATATGTATAATTATGTATATATATAATAATAATAATATATATAATAATAATATATATAATATAATATAATATATAATATATATGTATATATATAGTATATAATAATAATATATAATAATAATATAATAATAATATATATATATGTAATATATATAATATGTAAATATATTTCTATATATATATATTATAATAACAATATAAAAACAACAATAATATATAATAATAATAATATATATTATAATAATATATAATAATAATAATAATATGTATTATTAATAACATATATATATATATATATATATAATAATAATATATATATATATATTATAATATATATATATATATATAATATATATAATAATATAATATATATATAATAATATAATATAATATATATATGTAATATATATATATATATATATAATAATATATAATAATATAATAATAATATATATATATATATTCTATTTATTAACAGCTCCAATACTTACATACTATATATATATATATATATATATATATATATATATATATATATATATATATATATATATATATATATATATATATATATATATATATATATATATATATATATATATATATATATATCAAATAGTTTAAAAAATAATAATCTCGAGTAAAACTACAATATTTAATAAAGATTTTTACTTTCTCGAAAGCTAAATGTTTTTAAAAGAGTTTTCAAAAATATTAAAATACTTTGGTATACTGACATTCTTTACATAAAATGCAACAAGTGAATTATTCTGCGAAATATAAAATCCTTTTCATATTTTAACGGATAAAATAAAGGAAAAAAATATATAAAAATCAAATACATGTAAATAGAACATGAAGTCAAAAGGAACAAAAAGGTTAATTGAATTTAACACAAAATATGTTATATTAAATTATTATAAACGAAATATCACCAAAGTAAACTTTGAAAAAAAAGTAAAGAGAAAGGAAAGGAAGTATTTGATTTATCTTTCATTTAATAAATTTTTTTTTATATATTACTATTTATATATATTATGTAATATATATATATATATATATATATATATATATATATATATATATATATATATATATATATATATATATATATATATATATATATATATATATACGGTATAATATATATATATATATATATATATATATATATATATATATATAATATAATAATATATATATATATATGTATATATATATATATATATATATAATATATATATATATATATAAAAAATACAAAAATATATAAATAAATATATATATATATATATATATATATATATATATATATATATGTAAATAT
>JABUQX010004795.1:7500-10000 GCA_015478945.1 Trachelipus rathkii
AAATACTCTCTCTCTCTCTCTCTCTCTCTCTCTCTCTCTCTCTCTCTCTCTCTCCTGTCTCTCTCTCTCTCTCTCTCTCTTTCTATCTCTCTATCTATCTATCTATCTATCTATCTATCTATCTATCTATCTATCTATCTATCTATCTATCTATCTATCTATCTATCTATCTATCTATCGATCCTATCTATCTATCTATCTATCTATCTATCTATCTATCTATCTATCTATCTATCTATCTATCTATCTATCTATCTATCTATCTATCTATCTATCTATCTATCTCTTCTCCAACTTTAACGCAAACAAGCATATTCATTTTTCGTCACTCACTCACACACTCACAAATACAGTCAAGTATATTTGTTTCTCTTCCCATCCCTCTCCCTTATTATTCTCTCCCTCCCTACCTCTCCCTCCCTACCTCTCCCTCTCACACACAAACGTACGTAATCATTTCCATAGCAATGGAGAAAAGTTTTCCTTTGAAAGATGTAAAGAGAATATATTATTCATATATGAAATTAAAGTTGAAATAGTTTAGCAAATAATATTTACAAGAGAATCTTCTTCGTCTACTTCTTGTTCTACCTCTATAATATGTTCTTTTGTTCTTCTTGTTCTCTCTTTGTAATTGATATTCTTTTGTTCTCCTTGTTCCCTCGTTATAATAAATGTTCTTATGTTTCTCTTTATTTTGTTCTTGCTTTAATTTTCGATCTGTTTCAATCTAGTTCTTCAACTGGACTTTTTGTTCGCTTATTCCGAATGTTCTTCTTTATTTTGTTCTTCTACTTTCGACTAATTTCCTTCTTGTTCTTCCTTTGGAATACATGCTTCTTTTGTTCCACTTATTGTTCTTTAGTTTATTCTTGTTCTATTATTCGGTCGGATTTTTTTCCTGTTCCCCCTTTCTTATGTATGTTCTTTTTGTTCAACTTGTTCTATCTCCCTTTTGTTCTTCCTTTCAAATTCATAATCTTTTGTTGTATTTGTTCTGATTAATGTGTTATATAATAATAATAATAATAATAATAATAATAATAATAATAATAATAATAATAATAATAATAATAATAATAATAATAATAATAATAATATAATAATAATAATAATAATAATAATAATAATAATATTAATAATAATAAAATAATAATAATAATAATAATAATAATAATAATAATAATAATAATAATAATAATAATAATAATAATAATAATAATAATAATAATAATAAATAATAATAATAATAATAATAATAATAATAATAATAATAATAATAATAATAATAATAATAATAATAATAATAATAATAATAATAATAATAATAATAATAATAATAATAATAATAATAATAGATTAAAAATATCTGTCCTCATCAAACATTATTCTTCAATTAGTCTAATACTCATAAAATTCTTTGTGGGAATCCTTTTAATAAAAAAGTGGGAGAAGAATGAGAGATTAGGGGGAAGGGGTTAAAGAAACGTGGGGGATAAAGGAAGATTTATTTTTGTCTTCCATGGAACAATGAGACAAAGGAACAATTATATAATTGTCGAGTAAAATTTTCATTGATATCTATCTCTTTATGAAATAACTTTGGCTACTTTTTTTTTTTTTTTTTTAAGGAAAGTTTTGATAAAGTCTGCAAAAGTTTTTATTATTATTTGGTAGTTTTGTAATGTTTATGGTAGTTTTTCCAGATATTTTTTTATTTTAATGATTTTTTTGTTTTATTTGCTTTGAATATGTTTTGATATTTTTTGTATTGTTAGTGTTTATGGCATAAATTATTTTTCCAATCCTTGATAGTTTTTTGTCTTAAAAATGTTTTTCCTGGTTTATGACTTTAAAATGTTTTGTGGAGTTTTTTTTAATGTTTCTGGTAGATTTCGCAACCTTTTAAATGTTTTTATTACTGTTTGCTAATTATTTAACTTAAAAATAATTGTGATATACTCTGGTGATGTTACTAACAACTTTTTTCACAGATATTGACACAACCATTTTTTCATAATATTTTTAACTAACATTAACTATAATTGAAGGGATTTTTAAAACATTATTGTATCTAATAACGTTAGCCTGACATTTTTTTCCCAGGACATTTTAACTTACATTTTACAAAAAAAAAAATTTGTTTGAAATTTTAAATATAAATTTTTATCATAAAAAAAGACTGACACTTTAATGTATTTCAAAGGTTCGCAAATCATTGGCAATGCCCTATTCTATTTCCTGCCCCCTCCTTGAAAAGGGCCCAGCCCGTGAAGGGTGGTAATCTGTAAAAAAAAAATCATTAGCAATGCCCTATTCTATTGGGTAAAGTATAATCTAGGTGAGGTATCTCCAAATAGCGGCCGGCGGGCCAAAACTTGTCTGCAAACTTCTCAGCCTAAGAGCAACACTGACTACCCCACTAAGCCCCAAGGACCAAGACCTAGTTAGCTCATCATAACAACCGTGGCTCAAACGGTAGAGCGACGGAGTCGCATGG
>JABUQX010004796.1:0-5000 GCA_015478945.1 Trachelipus rathkii
ATAAGAGACGAGTTCGACCATTCATCCTTCAACTTCATCTCTCATTCTGCACTCTTCTACTTACTTACTAGATTGCCTCTCGTCTTAAATCTTCATCCAGATACCATCCTATTCTCAGCTGGATGCTGGATGAATTTCCGGGTGGGAGCGAACAGAGTTCGTCTGAACTTGTGAAATTCAATTTCTTTAAAAAAAACCACAAACACATTCAAAACCTCTCTACACAACTCACTCTCCTCTCTAAGACAACCCCCTTCTAACCTTTCCTTCTATCTCTTTCGATCGACGGTTCTCTCGTCTCTCCTGTTGCCAATATAAACATTTGGCCTTAACATAAACAAAAAATGTCTTGGAAACCTCACACCACAACGGTTGCTAGGGCGGCCCCAAAGAAACTGGGAGTTCTGTAGACTGCGAGATTTTTTTTTCCTCTTCACAGTTACTCTAGTTATACAAGGGCCTCATTCGCCCTTGTGTATGGAGTACCTCACACATGCTCTCATATCTGGGGGGGCTGTGGTTTCCTCCGGCTTTTGGATAGGGTCGTGTCAAAGGCAAAAAGACTTATAAACTGTCCTGTTCCTTTCAAGTTCAGCTTGACCCTTTATCTTGCCAGCGCCGACGCGCGTGCTTCGCATGCTTTTCTCACTACCTCTTTACTACACCATACCGGTATCGTAGCGGCAAGTACTCGAGGGAACTTTCCACTCGCATGCCACCACCTTTAAGACGCCTCGTAGCAAGCAAGGGGTGCTGTTTTGTCGGCACATGAGTTTTTTGTGTTTGATATCAGCACTTCCAGAACCTCAAGTTCGCTGCGGTGCCATCCTTCTTTCCTGCCACCATCTATTCTGTGGAATCATCACTCTTACCAACTACTTCTGTGTTTCCTACTCAATTTAATCTCTCGTCATCTTTTAAAGCCCGCGTCTTGTGCTCATGCTGCGTACAATTTGCGTTACGTTATCGTAGAGTGTTATGATTGTCATTTATAATTGTAACCAAACGCAGATCGGAGAGCCTAACACCGCCTCTTAATAGGGCTTTGCCGTGAGCGGTGGTGATAACTGTAAAAAATATATTTATAGACTAAATACCCTTCTTCTGGTCACATTAAAAATTTAGTAACTTATAGTAATTTCGTATTATATTTAATATATAAATAGTCATTATTAAGGATATATTATATTTTTGAACAATGTGATTGAGAAATTAATTATTTAAATATGTATTATTTTCAATCGTGAATATAAACTATAGTCCATTAGACATAATTATATAAGTGAAAGAAGTGTAACAAATATATATATAGGTGAATAGTTTTATCTAATACTAATTATACAACTATTTTATATTAATTTGCTTAATATATCTATATATAGTATAGTGTCTTATTATACTAATTATAGGTATATAGGCCAATTAATACATTATTAAGAAGATCATATTATAATATTTTGAGTTATATAATATTAAATAATAGATATTATTATATGTAATAGTATGTATATACGTATACTCACTAATAGGACTAGTTAGCAATAAAAACCTCTTAATTATATATCTGTGAATCTAATATGAGGTTAGATAGTAATATAATACTATAAAAATAAATAGTTGGTGATTTGTCAAGTTGAAATAGTGTCACAATAAATATATACAAATATTATAATATATATTAATGTAGTACTAATAGTGTAAGTGATATCTCAAATTAATATTAACTTATTATAGTGATAATAATTAAAATATAAAAAAATATTAATAATTAAAGTGGCGTCATTCTAATAGTGTCGCTAGCTTATTCATGAGCATATATTATTATGATTAAGCTTTTTTATTTTTATTATTTTTAATATATACGCACTCATAACCTTATCATGATTAAGTAATGTTAAACTTACAAGCGTCACTAGTACAGTAATATCGTGTGATTTCGTTTAAAATGTTACGTATCATTATTATACTTTATATAGTGCAGAATAAAAGAGCTCCTATATATTATTATCTATTCAAATAAATAATTTATTATTATTCCACCGGTGAGAGAGGCCGAATGCGCATACATAGAACAAAAGAAAACAGAGATGACAATAGTGAGTGGAAACGGGGCAAATAGGGTAGAAGACTGTATATCAGATAGCAGGTTACCTGGTGCTGGGTAGCTGGTTAACAAAAAGATCTCTGCACCTTCGATTTACCAGGCGCGGGAGAAGCCAGTGAGGGATGCTGACAGTAGAAAATCCGGTTGCGGTTCGAAGCGGTCACAACAAACTGTAAATAATAAGCATATACTGCGAAAACCTTCGTGAGTAATCACTATAGATATTCTTATCACCGCTTCTCCATATATGAGAGATTCTACTATAACTATTTTATAATAAGATAGAAGATAACTATATCATCATATTCACTTTAGTAATGGGGACGGGAGTATATAATAGGTAATAATCATTATATCGCTAATACCCTTATGACTAGACGAATAGCGTGAGATCTATGTATCACTATATGTCCTTTATCTCCACAGGAGCTCAATTCCACCACAATACCTACGTTTGAGATGAAGAGAACTGGTTGTGTATTGCTACGATTCCAGATTCAGTAATATTTATCCGTGCTATATATAATATTTGCCTTCTCTTCGACCTCTAGATTTCTGTACAACAGTATAGACATATATATTGATGCGTAATATTATGACAGACATGTAGATTTTTAACTTTATAGGCACCCAGGTTTTGCCCGGAAGCCGCGGTATACCACGGGCTTCTCTGACCATGTGCAAATCGCGGGGCAAAGTATAGTTTTCATACTCTACAAACCTCGGCAGTGGTTTCAACTCGTGTTAGGATGGTATACAAGTCGATCCCAATAAGAAAGCGTAGAGATACAATTATTAGCTCTCAATACGTTATCCTCTTCGCCTATGATAGTCGGCACGTAAGTGAGTACAATCAAATTTATCCTATATATTAGGTAGTAGGTGAAGATTAGCTTAATTCAAAAAGTTAATTGGCATAATTACGTATAGATAGGTAAAGCTTACTAGCTTACCTTCGATCTTGATAATAAGATACTAGATATCACGTATGAGTAAATTTATTCAAAAATAAATAGTAGAGTAATATAAATAATAAAGATAATTACCTATATATATATTCATAGTTTATATTGGCAGGTTCCGTGTATTTTTAATTGATATATAGATAGTTATTAAGTGAGATTTGATATTAGTCTGCTTGCGTAAACAGTTGACTACTACTTTTTTATGTATATTTCATGAATATTCGTTTTAATTAACTTATATATAGTAGCACTCCTACTATTACTTGAAAAATTAAAAGATGGCTGATAAACTTATATTAAAATAATAACTTTTATATTGTGGAATATAATACTACGACACTACTACCATTGAAAAGAAGAGTAGGTAAGGTGAATATTATTAGGTATATATATATATATTATATATATATAAAATATATATATATATATATATATATATATATATATATATATATATTATTATATATAATATATTATATATATATATATATATATATATATATATATATATATATATATATATATATATATATAATTTGTTCTCTAAGAGTCTAAGGCTAAGAAGAAAAAAAATACCACTAGATTTGAATAATTTTTAATTCTTTTTTTCTGAGCAATAATTTCCTTGAACTGAGAAGACATTTCGTTAGAGCGCGGCACCCCAGGGTGCCGCGGCACACAGTTTGAAAACCACTGCCCTACGGTATTCGTTAATTAAAAAAAAACAAAAAAAAAAAAAAAGATTATAAATAAGTGTCATGGCCTCTACCTTCACTCTACAAACTTTACGTAGATACATCAAATTTAAACTGAAAGAAATTGCCTAAGCTTACTCATTATATAAGCTTAAGTTGAAGCTCAAAAAAAATATATATCAATTTCTTTTTACTTTTTAGTTAATATTAATTTAATTATATTTGAAAATTCACCATTACAAAGAAAGTTGTGTCTTTTTCTGTTTCATAAATTTAGGATCATAAAATGCATTTCCCAGTTTTACCAACTTTACAAAGCTTAAATTTTTTATTGCCCCCTGGTTTAATAATATATATATATATATAATAATCATATATATATATTATATACATATATATAATATATACATTTTTCTTTTTTTATATATAAATAAGATATATATATAATATATATATATATATAAATATATATATATATTTTATATATATATAATATATATATATATATATATGAGATTTTTTTTTTCGAATTTTTGATTAATCTAAAATGGAGTTATTAATTTGATATTAAATTAAACAAATTAAAAAATGTCACGAATTGATAAAAAGTAAAAAATTATTATTATTATTATTATTATTATTATTATTATTATTATTATTATTATTATTATTATTATTATTATTATTATTATTATTATTGTTGTTGTTGTTGTTGTTGTTGTTGTTGTTGTTGTTGTTGTTGTTGTTGTTGTTGTTGTTGTAGTTATTATTATTGTTATTATTATTATTATTTTTATTATTATTATTATTATTATTATTATTATTATTATTATTATTATTATTATTATTATTATTATTATTATTATTATTATTATTATTATTATTATTATTATTATTATTATTATTATTATTATTATTATTATTATTATTATTATTATTATTATTATTATTATTATTATTATTATTTTATTATTATTATTATTATTATTTTTGTTGTCATTATTTTTATTATGATTATTCATTATTATTATTATTATTATTATTATTATTATTATTATTATTATTGGTTTTACTTTTTGCTTCCAACTCCCTAAATATTTTTTTCTGATATTCATTTAATTTCCTTAATATTAATCTAGAGAATAATTTACAAAGAAAGTAAGAGGCATATTTATATTTATTAGATCCTGACCGGTTTCGTCCGTAAACCTCGGACATCTTCAGAGTTTCGACTCT
>JABUQX010004796.1:15000-20000 GCA_015478945.1 Trachelipus rathkii
AAGAGATTATCCCAACAATATATAAAAGGGTAAATAACAAAATAACAATTCAGCTGCAAGAAATTCAAGCAATATCATTAACATCAGATATTTGGAGTTGCTCATATAACAATGAAAGCTTTATAAGTATGTCAGGGCATTGGATTGATAAAGATTTTCAAAGGAAGAGTGGAACATTATAGTTTTAGTGTTTCTCATTCAGCAGAAAATATATGTCTAAAAAGTGAGGAAATACTTAAGAGCTGGGATTTAAAAAAAAGAAAATATTCATGTTGTCCTAACAGATCATGCACCAAACATAACAAAAGGTATGAGAGCGACAGGTGTTATAAATGAGGCATGTTTTATTCATTCCTTACAGCTAGTAATACATGATGCTATATTTTCTCAAAAATCAATTAAAGATTTAATTACTTTATGTAGGAAAATTGTAGGTCATTTTAGTAGATTACCAATTGCTACAACTAAGTTAACTGAAATTCAAAAATCTCAAAATTTGTAATACACAAGCTTTATCCAAGATGTGGGAACAAGATGGAATTTCATCATATTATAAATGCTACAAAGGTCATAGAGCAAAAAATTGCAATACTATATCTTCTTCCAATTCACAAAAACAATCTAGATATCTTAAATGCAAATTACTGGACCCTAATGGAGAATATAATTAGATTGCCACAACCATTTGAAGAATTAACTAAAAGAGCGAGTGATGATGATGCAGATTTATCTTTTGTAATACCTGCAGTTAATGCATTGCAAAAATATTTAGCAAAAACTTGGAAGGATAGCGGTGTAAAAACTATGAAAGATGAACTTTTAAATTCTGTTACTGAACGTTTTGGTACCATTAAAAAGAAGAAACTTTATGTACTTGCAACAGTTCTAAATCCACAATACAAATTAGCTCCCTTGATAATTTTCATCAGATAAATAAAATTTAAGTGCTCAGAGAAGTAAACTTTTTATAAAAAAGCGCTAAAGAAAATATTACATTAAGTTCAGATTCTGATGAACAAAATGATGATCAAAATGATCAGTCTCATACAGATTCACATGAAGAATCTAAAAATGAAAATATAGTTTTAAATGTTAGTTTGTTAAAATTTAAAAGCTCTTTAATAATTTAAAGATTAAGGATATATATCATAATTTTTTAGTCTTTTGGTCAGATATGGCATGTAGTTTAAAAGTTCTTTTCCCAATTTCATTTACCTATTTCTGTATTGCATTGTTAAAGCTAGATTTATCAAAAGTTTTAGATATCAAACCCCTTTTAAGTTGTTTATCAAAATAATTAGTCAATTTAGTAAATGGTGTCATATAGGCCTATTCATATTATTATATATTATTATAGTTATAATATTAGTTATTAGTTTGACTTAATATTATCACTACAACAAAAAAATATTAAAATAATTTTTTTACAGTTTTTGTATGAATCAGTTCTTCTAAATAAACTTATTTCATTAAATGTCTCATTATTACTTTCAATGAATTATAACTATTTTTGTTTTCAAAACTACCTTTTAAAAATATAGGTCTCCGGCCGGAGAAAGCCGGAGACTAGTGGTCTCCGGCCGGAGCCGGAGATCTTTAAAAAGGCCGGAACTCCGGCCAAGCCGGAGCCGGAGCCGGAGATCCGGTGCATCCCTAATAAATATATATAATATATATACTATATATATATATATATTATAGAGATATAATATATAATATTATTTTTTATATTGTATATATATATATATATATATATATATATTTTATATATATATTATACCTATTTATATATATATATAACAACAATTCCAGAAAAGGCCAGGAGAATTATCTCGAAAAGTATGACATTTACAGGAAAACCCATTACATATTTGGAATCGGGGTATAAAGCTTATTATATGTAAAGTCGTTTTATGATTTAAAACTAACGAATATCCTAGAGTAGACTGCATAGATATCAGGAGTCGGGTCTCTCGGCCTTTAGGCTGGACGACAGGAGGACTTCGTCCCCCTTCGGCTTGAGCCCCCTAATGGAAATAAGTTCCTTGAACTTCAATTTTTAGGGGGTATCGAGCCGATGGTGACAAAGGGAGGACGAAAGGATTTTACAATAATAAGGCTTTTATACGCTGATTCCAAATATGTAATTTGTTTTTCTGTTAGTGTCATGCTTTTCGATATATATAATATAATTATTATATAATATATATATCATATATATATATATATATATATATATATTATATATATATATTATACTATATATAATATATATATATATATCATATAGTTAATATATATATATATATATTAATTACAATTCTGTGTAATCACGCTTTATACGCTTGATTCCAAAATATGTAATATGGTATTTCCTGTAAGTTTCATACCCTTTCCGAGATAATTCTCCTGGCACTTTTTTGTAATTATGCTATATATATATATATATATATATATATAATATATATAGTATATATATATATTATATATATATATGTCTCCGTATTATCAATAGATGCAAAATTTTGTAGACTTGTAGGTACTTTATGATTTCGACAACCACAATAAAAAAAAGAGTAGATGTAAAGTTGGTATTGCGCATTCTATTATGCAGCAAGAACTGTCATTCACGCCTTTTTTTTCTATTTAAAATTCAATTTAATTTATTTTTATATTTATCTTTTTTCCGTGAAGTTTAAAAAGTATAAAATATGAAATTTCAATGGATATTGAAAACCATTTAAATATAAAGAATTTAATGTAATGAAATTATTTTCCTAATAGTCGTAATATCAGTGTTACTAGTAATATGTTTAAAAATAGAAATTATATTTGAAAATAAATTAACACTATTTATCCTAAAAAGAAACGATATCATGCATCAACACTTCAAAAAGATCTTTACCTTTATTTTTCTTCCTCTACATGAATTCGCAAAGATATGAATCTATCATGTTTTTACAGAAACCGCAAAATTTTAGTGCGGGAAATGTAAAAAAAAAAAAAAAAAAAAAAAAAAAAAAAAAATACAATAGCTACAGCGAAAAAGAATACATTTTTGGAATCCTGGTAAAATTTTAGTTGGAAATGTAAAAAAAAAAAAAAAAAAAAGAATTATTGTTAATAATTTTAGTAATATGAGTAGAAGGCCTATTTAGATACCTTTTATACGTTACTCGTTCAAATAAATAGACTTTCTATTAAATTTTGTTTTTTTGTTTTTAACTAAAGAATACCCCAAGGGTATACCGCACCGATGGCAGGAGTCGGGGTCTCTCGGCCTTCCGGGGAACTACGGGGTAGGACTAATTTCCCCCCCCTCCGGGGAGGGTCTCCGGAACCCCCGCTCTTTGGTATTTGGGTGTCGCGGGGGTTCCTCCGCCCCTCCCCTACGGGGTATGGAAAACGTCCCCCCCCTGTGTTCCCCGTCGGCTCGAGCCCCTACATTGCCGTGTAATACCTTTACAAATAATATATATATATATATATATATATATATATATATATTATGTTTCTCTATATTTATCTCTATATATATATATATATCATATATATATATATTATATATTTTACACTATGTCCCCCGCCGGCTCGAGCTCCCCCAAAATTTTTTTTTTTTTTTTTTTTTTTTTTTTAAACATTTTCCCTAAAATGTTGCCAGGATTCCAACAATGTATTCCTTTTCCCTGTAGCTATTGTAGTATTATTATTATTATTATTATTATTATTATTATTATTATTATTATTATTATTATTATTATTATTATTATTATTATTATTATTATTATTATTATTATTATTATATCGAACAAGCAGTAAAAGAAATCTAAAAAATGTATAAATAAATGCAATGTTATATATAAATTAATATGCGCTAAGCTCAAAAAACCTTAATATATGGTCTTTTCTTCGTGTACTAAATCTTTTCCTTTTCGCGAACCATAAGTGCTTGCGAGATTTAAAATATTTTCGCAAGATTTAAAATATTTTCTTCTGTTTTACAACAATATTATGATAGTAATACCAACCTTACAAAATTAGGGGTTGGCGAAACAACAAAGAACCTATATATATATATATATATATATAAGGGGCCCATATATTGTATTATATATATATATATTATAATAAACTATATATATATTATTATATATATATATAGGAACCTTAAGTAAACCATGGTCCTCAAAATAATTTAGTATTGGAAAGGTTGGTAATAATTTTTATAGCAAAATTAAAATTAAAAATTCGATTTGCTATAAAAGAACTTATTTTTTTTATTTTTTTGAGCTTCAAATTGATTTATTTTCCAATTCATTTTATTTAATTTTTTAGTTTATTTCAACGTAAATATTTATTATTTGTGTCCACAATAAGTGTTGTATATTATATAATATATATAATATATATATATATATATCTATATATATATATATATATATATATATTATATATATTGATAATATATATATATATATATAATAATTAGATGGTCAGATTTTTTTAATGCTCACAGTATGTAGCTAGAGAACGGGAAGTTCTTAAGGAAAACAAATTTTTTTATTTGGATCCAGCCGAAATTTTTAGGGATTTTTTTTTTTTTGGAAGTAAATTTTTTTTTAACTAAAGGAATACCTAGGTAAACCGCAAAGATGCAATAAAAAAAGGAAGAAGTCGGGGTCTCTCGGCCTCACGTGGAACACGGGGGACTAATCCCCCTCGGGGTGGTCTCCGGAACCGCCCGTCTTGGTCTTTGGGTGGTCGCGGGGGTTCCTCCGACCATCCCCTCCGGGGTATGAAAAGTCCCCCCTCTGTCCCCTGTCGCTCGAGCCCCCTAAATTTGGTGAAATAATTGTTTTTTTTTTTGAAAAATTTTAAGTTTTTTTTTAGGGGGCTCGAGCCGACGGGGGACAGAGGGGGGGACGTTTCATACCCCGGAGGGGATGGTCGAACGGAACCCCCGCGACACCCAAAGCACCAAAGAGCGGGGGTTCCGGAGA
>JABUQX010004796.1:25000-27500 GCA_015478945.1 Trachelipus rathkii
AATTTCCTTTGATTGTTAATTTTATTATGTCAACTAAGTTAACAATTTCTTTTAATAAATCTAATAATATAGGCTTATATTATATATACTTATTACATATACTATATATTCTATATATATATTATAATCTATATATATATATATATATATTATATATATATTATATATATATATTAATATATATTAATATTAATATATATAATTATATATAATATAATATATATATATATTATTATATATATATAATATATATATATATATATATATATATATATATTGGTGCAGGTCCTGCTAAGAAGATCGCAGCAATCCATTATTCAAAGACTTACAACAGCTACCCGGGAAAAGGAGTAAGATTGGTGGAATGCCTGGTCCGCAATTTTAGTGCGGAAAAAATCTCAAAAAACTAGCAATAGCTACAGCGAAAAAGTAATACATTTTTAAGAATCGGCCATGGTAAATTTTAGTTAGGAAAATTTGTAAGAAAAAAAATAAAAAAATTTACAAAAAAAAGTATTGTTAATAATAATTATATGTGATATGTTAGAGAGGCTGCTTATTTTAGAGAGCCGTTTATTGGTTACTCGTTAAAATAATAGACTTTCTATTAAATTTTTGCTTTTTTTACTAAAGAATACCCCAATGGTATATAGCGCACCGATGGCAGGAGTCGGGGTCTCTCGGCTTCCGGGGAACTACGGGGTCGGACTATTTCCCCCCCGCCGGGGAGGGTCTCCGGAACCCGCGCTCTTGGTATTTGGGTGTCGCGGGGTTCCTCCGCCCCTCCGCTACGGGGTATGGAAAACGTCCCGCCCTGTGTTCCCCGTCGGCTCGAGAAAATACATTAGGGGGTATTTACAATTATATATATATATATATATTACTATGTTCAGCACCCCTCCAAAAAAAATTAGGCCAAATTTTTTTAAATGTTTATTTTTTTTTTACATTTTCCTAATTAAAATTTTACAAAGGATTCCAAAAAATGTATTTCTTTTCGCTGTTGTAAGTATTGTAGTTTTCGAGATAATGATTTTTTTTTTAATTTTTTTTTTATTTTTTTTTTTTTTACCGAGTTTCCTGCGGTTAAAATTTTTGGCCCAGGATTCCAGCAATGTATTCCTTTTCCCGGAAGCTGTTGTAGTTTTTGAGATATGGTTTGTGGCTCTTCTAGAGGGCTGGCCTATATATCTATAGTATATATTATATATATATATATAGTATTATATAAATATATATATATCTAATAATATTTTATATATATATATATATATCTATATATATAATAATATATATATATATATTATATATAAGTATGGACAAAGTAGCTTAACGCCCAAACGGAACGGGAGCTCGGATCAAAAAAAAAAATTCACAGGTCCATGCTATGATAATAAATAGATGTTGCTGATGGGTCGACTTGATTTTTTTTTTTACTCTGTTCTAGGGGCGAAATTAGGTTAAGTTAAGTTAGGTTAAGTTTAGGTTAGGTTAGGTTTAGGTTAGGTTAGGTCAGGTCAGGAAAAAAAAAAAAATTTCGATTATGTCACCATAAAACTCTACTTTATGTATCATAGAGGCTACCGTGAAATTTTTTTGATCGAGCTCCGGTTTCGTGTTGCGTTAAGTAACTTTTTACCTATATATATATATATATAATATATAATATATAATTATATATATATATTTATATATATATATATATATATATATATATATATATTATATATTATATTATATATATATATAATATATATATATTATATATATATTAATATATATTATATTTATTGAAGCAAAAACTAATCATGGCCCAGTATTAGAAGTGGAGTGATTTTTACAAGGAATAAAGCTTCGAGTAAAGTAGAAAATCTTTGCATATAAACTTAAAAAAAAACTTAAAAGCATATCTAATATCGATAAATTAAAATTTAATTAAAGATTTAACATTAACATCAAAACTAGTATTGTCCTGTATTACATAGGATACTTTCATTACTTTTTATAAATATTATATGAAAGTAAATACGTATAGGTTATATTTGCATGAATTGTTCTTCCTTCCTATATAGGCTACTTCTTCTCTTGTATGATCCTTGACGCTCCTTCCTCCTCGCCCCTCCTCCTGAGTCAGACGAAATGTCCCCATCATCCAAGCGCCGGAAAAATACACACATTTTGCTTAAATGTTATTTTATGAAAAAAGAAAACTGCTCAAAATTTCTAGAAGTAAAAAAAAAATATCGTTTATTCGATACTGAGAAAAAAAATATCGATACTATGCGATATATCGGTGTGAAAAAAAAATATCATCGATATTTTTCGATACTATCGAAAAAAATATCAATATCGATATATATCGGTCCTCTTGCGGCATCCCTAGATCTAGCCCCTATGGTTAGAGAAACTTAGCAACAGAGGTCTGGCATCTATGATTATGGAAACTTAACAACAGATTTCTGGCACCCATGGTTATGGAAACTTAACAACAGAGTCGAAA
>JABUQX010004796.1:32500-48074 GCA_015478945.1 Trachelipus rathkii
TGCTGGGTTAATGTTATCCCTGGAAAGTTCAAAACCACCATTCGTTTTTGTAGATTTACTCTGGTTGTAACAGGGTGAGCCAAAATGTTTGACCAGGTGGAGCAAAATTTATCACTTAATAGAGGTAACATTTTAAGTCATATCTCCATATTGGTAATTCTTATACAAAATTTCATAGAGAGTGATTTGTTAGGGATACTTTAAGGTACATTTGGCTTTTTATGTTTTTTTTTGGGAAAATAATATTTCACCATGAAAATGAATCCGAAATATTGTGTTAAAAATCGAAGAAATTTCCATTTTCGTGGGTGTATTATTAAAAGGAAATAATTTAACGCTATGAAATTTGGTGTGATGATACATACTGAAGTATGGTTTAACCTAAATCTTATTTGAAGTTTGGTGAATATTTTAAAAAAAATTTACAGGGTGTCCAAAAATCAATTTTTCGGAAAATCGGTAACTTTGAACCTTAATATCTCTGATGGGGTAAGTGCTAAAAATCTGAAAATTTCACACATTATACTACTACCATAGATGTTCCTTCACCTGCAATATTGACTTTGGTATTTGCTTGGTTTAAGAAATACAGCCCTTCAAAAATGCCAAAAAAAAAAAAAATTTTAAGTTGTGTTATGATACCTATTATTATAGTTATTATAGTTCAAGACAATACATAGACAAATGAAATAGTGTGGCATCAAGGAGAAATGAAAACAATGTTAAAAAAATTTAATTTTAAGGTTAATATACATAAGAATGTACCATTATATCTACTGTAAATGACAAAATTAACTAAATAGTCCAACTAATTAACTAAGTAGTCCAAGACGAAATTCAAGGGTATCATTGGGTCAATGACCAAGCTACTTTGCACCCATTTGTTCTATATTTTAGAGATGAAAATAGTAAATTAAGAAGTCACTCTCTTTGTGCTTTAAGTAACTACTTAGAGCACAACACATCAGTTGTTCACGTCTTCCAAACATATGTAGTGAAATATATTAAACATAATTTGCCTAAAGTTGAAAAGCTAGTATATTTTTCAGATGGAAGTGGTAGCCAGTATAAGAATAAAAAAAATTTTGTTAACATTTGCCATCACCAAAAAGATTTCGCATTAAAAGCTGAATGGCATTTCTTTGCATCTTGCCACGGGAAAAATGCCTGTGATGGGGTTGGAGAAACAACAAAGCGCGAATTAAGCAAAGTCAGCTTACAAAGAACAACAACACACCAAATTCTTAATATTGACCAAATATATTCATCTGCAAAGAGAAAATAAGAGGAATAACTTATTTTCTCGTAAAAGAAGAAGAAATTCATGAACACATTGAAAGACTTAAAACGAGATATGAAAATTGTTTGAGAATTAAGGGAACAAGAAACTTTCAAAATTCTTTCCACTTTCAGAGAACATAATTAGGTGCTATCCAACCTCAAAAACTGACGTTTACGAAGACCACAGTGTCAGCAAAATTGTTTCATTAAGTGTAGAGATAAATGACACAGTAGCTTGCGTATATGATGACCAATGGTGGATTGGAAAGGTAGAAGAAATAAGTGTGGAGAACGATGATGTTTATATATATTTTTATCATCCTTCCGGACCCAGAACTTCATTCAAGATGTCAGATTGCGATCGGGTATGGATCCCAATGAAAAATATTTTACGAAAACTTTCTGGGCTTGAAATAAAAATGTCATTAACAGGCAGAAATTACAACATCTCAAACAAAGTTTCCGAAGAAATCTCTCTTCTTCTGAACAATCACACGATACACGCAAAGTAAAATATTATATCTATATAAATAATATATAATATATTATTATATAATATAATAATATATATAATATAATATATATATATATATATATATATAATATATATATATAATATATATATATATATTATATATAATATATATATAAACCGTATATACTGACAATTTTAGATTTTGCTTTAAAGGTTTTTTTTTTCTGTTATAATCATACCTATGAAATATATAATTATATATATAATATATATAGTATATATATATATATATTATATCTATATATATATATATATATATATATATTATTATATATAGTATATATATATATATATATGTTCCAGAGCTTGATCTCTATAGATGATTAATTGGCCCTATTTAAGAGATCACTTTGATATAGCAAATAATAAAATAGTTTTGGAATAGCGAAACGCTTCTTTAATTATTTCTTTATTAATTATGTCTAATGACTATTTTACATGAACACACATTAAGATATTTCACTGTTCAAAAATAAATTGCTTTTTAAATACCTTAAATATGATTACCATTAAAGTATCAATTTTTGGACCGAGAGAGTGTCAAGATGTTGGCTCTCCGATCTCTTTTTCATAACTGGCTCTCTCCCCATGGCACGCCGTTGATGACAGAATCACCTCGGTGACCTTGATAATACAAAAAAAGGAATGAAACAGTTATTTCGCATACAGGACTTGCTTTGTACAAGATTTCTTATATCTGTGTACCAGAAATCTTTGTAGCACTTACATATATCCTTTATATATTTTATACTATGTACCGACTACGTACATATATATATATATATATACTATAATATATAATATATAATATTATATATATAGATATATATATATAAATATATATATATTATTAATATTATATATATATTATATATATATAGATAATTTTTCAAGTTAATTTATTAATTTTGTCATTTACAGTAGATATAATGGTACATTTCTTATGTATATTAACCTTAAAATTAAAAATTTTTTAACATTGTTTTCATTTCTCATTGATGCCACATCTATTCTCATTTGTCTATGTATTAGTCTTGAACTATAAATAACTATAATAATAGGTCCATAAACACAACTTAAAAAAATTTTTTTTTTTGGCATTTTTGAAGGGCTGTATTGTCTTAAACCAAGCAATACCAAAGCAATATTTGCAGGTGAAGGAAACATCTATGGATAGTAGTATAATGTGGAAAATTCTTTCAGATTTTTAGCACTTACCCCATCAGAGATATTAAGGTTCAAAGTTAACGTTTTTCATAATGATTGATTTTTATAAACCCTGTAAATTTTTTTAAATATTCACCAAACTTCAAATAAGATTTAGGTTAAACCATACTTTAGTATGTATCATCACACCAAATTTCATAGCGTTAAATTATTTCCTTCTTTTAATAATACACCCACGAAAATGGAAATTTCTTCGATTTTTATCACAATTTTTCGGATTCATTTTCATGGTGAAATATTATTTTGCCAAAAAAAAAACATAAAAGGCCAAATGTACCTTAAAGTATCCCTAACAAATCACTCTCTATTGAACTTTGGTATAAGAATTACCAATATGGAGATATGACTTAAAATGTTACCTCTAATAAGTGATAAATTTTGCTCCACCTGGTCAAACATTTTGGCTCACCCTGTTACAACCAGAGTAAATCTACAAAAACGAATGGTGGTTCTGAACTCTCCAGGGATAACATTAACTCCATGCAAAATATAAAAGTTTTCAAAAATTATCGAGCGGCCAACTTCCATTATTTTGGTACGGAAAAAATGGATAGACCCATATATATATATATATATATATATATATATATATAATAATATATATATAATATATATATATATATATATATATATATATATATATATATATTATATATATATATATATATATTATATATATATACTATAATATATATATATATCTGTTCATCACTAATATAATATATATATTATATATAATATATAAATATATATATATTTATATTTATATATATAATATATATAATATATCTATATATATATCTATATATATATAATAAAAAAAATATAGATACATATATAATATATATATATATATATATATATATATATATATATATATATCAGGTATGGAAAATTATTGTTTTTATTTCTAAAACAAAAAAATTAGAAAAAAAACAAGTAAAATAGGAAATTTTAAAACAGTCGCCTAAAAAGTGAATTGATTTGGTTTGTTTAAAATCCACTATTTTGCCATTTGTTGTTTATTATAAAATATTTATGTAATGTATAAGAATTGTTAGAAAATAATTTTATATCTTATTGTAGTAATGAAAATAATAATTGAATATTTTTAAAAATATTAAATTAATCTTTAAAAAACTTAAATACTTAATAAAGATTTTCCGAGCACAGTTTAAATATATATATAGAAAAGTCAAAATGGATTGAGGTTACATATAAAATTAAGGAGTATATACTTATACTCGCCAAAAAATGAAATGAATTTTAATTTGACTAAACTGTAAATTTTCAATACTTATATTTATACTCTATTAAAGAAAGTATTCTATATTGAAATTACTTTTAAAAATATTTTAGAAACTTTAAGAAATTTTAAAATGTTTAATATTTTTAAACATTTTTAAAAGTAACGTTAAAATTTTCCAATAAAGGGTAACAATTTTAGACAAACGTACATAATATATATATATATATATATTATATATATATAATATATATATATATATTTATTAACACATACACTATCTTTAAAGATATAAATAGAGATTACTATATATATATATATATATATATATATTTATTAAAAATTAAATAAATGGCAATGCATTACCCGAAAAGTTCAGGCATGTAACTAGAAACTATAAAATATACACGAAAATAAATATCATTTATTAATCAGGAGACATTTTACCGCAGAAGATTAAAAAAAATTAATTTAATTAATATTTATTATTAATCCATATTAATATTAGTAAAATATTACACCTCGTATTGTATGCTTTGATTGACCGATTTGACCTTGAAACCTCTATCCATCGTTCTCGAGGTGCCAAATAGCAATTTTTTTTACGATTTGGAGAAAATATTATTTTTTTTCTTTTTATATCCTTTTTAGGGGGTTTGAGCCGACGGAGGGACAGAGGGGGGGACGAAGTCCCCCCCGTCGTCCCCCGGTAGGCCGAGAAACCCCGACTCTCTCTACCGTTCTTGTTTACCCGTGGGTATTTGTCCGTTTTAAAAAAGAAAAAATTCAACATTTGGCAACTTTCCGTCATCTGTCGTAGTGAGCGGCATCATCGAATTGTCAAAAAACTGTAATATTTTCAAGATTTTCAACAATTTTAATTTTTTAAAAAGCGTTATTTTTTTTATTTTTTTTTAATTTCTGCGGTAAAAATGTCTCCTGATTAATAAAATGATATTTATTTTCGTGTACCTGTTATAGTTTTCTAGTTACATGCCTGAACTTTTCGGGATGCTGACCTATATATATATATATATACCATAGATGCTATACTCAAATCCATATATATATAATATAAGTATATAATATATATATATAATATATATATATATATATAATATATATATATATATATATATATATATTTATGAACAAAGTTACTTAACGGCCTCACAGAACGGGAGGTCGGATAAAGAATTTTTTTTCGCAGGTAGCCTCTAAGATACATAAATAGATGTTCTAGAAGCGAAATGAGGTTAGGTTAGGTTACGTTATGTTCATTGTGTAATAAAAAAGGGCATTTTATGTAAATGGTTACAATTTGAAATGAATTTTATATTTATATTAAAAAAAAAGCAAGAGCCCAAAAAATTTTCTTTCCTTTTAGCAGACAACTTATGAAATTAGCTGCAAAAATGGCCTAAAATTAGCCACATCTGATAACCGCTCAGGCTCAACGTTCTTTCCGATATTTCAAAACACGCGCAATGAAGTAGTTCGCTAAAGAATAGACAAAAAAAATAAATATCTTTGAAAACTTGTTTCTTCGAGCCTAAAAATATTTAAACTTTCGTTTGATATATATATATATATAATATATATATATGATTATATATAAATATAATATAATATTATTAATATATATTATATAATATATATAATACTATATATATTATTTATATATATATAATATATAATATATATATATATATTATGATATATATTATATATATATATATATATATAATATATATATAATATATTAATATATATATAATATATATAATATATATATTATATATAATAGAATATTATTAATATATTATATTTATAAATATAATATATATATATATTTTTTATATATATATATATATATTATATATATATATATATATATATATATATATATATTATATATATATATATATATATATATATATATATAATATATATATTATATATATATATATATATATATATATATATATATATATATTATATATATATATATATATATATATATATATCATATATTATATATATTTATATATATAATATATATATATATATATATGGTTTCTTCTTCAGTGCCTAGGCAATAGGTCAAATTTTATTAAACATCGGTTTAGGAACGATTTCCGCCGAGCCCCCCCCGATTTAAGTGTTTTCAGGTTGATTCTTAATTTTTTTTTTTTTTTTTTTTTTTGAAGAAAACTTGGCATTTTTTTATTTTGAAAAGGTATCAGCTAGGTTAATTGGTTAGATTAATTTAGGTTTAGCTGTGTTTGTTAGATTATGTAAGCCAAAAATACCACAAAAAATTAATTTATTTCCATCGAATAATAATAATAATATATAATATATATAGTATATATATATATATATAATATATATATAAATACTATAAATATATATACATACGTATATATATATATATGATACTATATATATATATATATATATATATAGAAAGAGAGAGAGAGAGAGCAAGAGAGAGAGAGAGATGAGAGAAGGAGAGAGCCGAGAGAGAGAGAGAGAGATGAGAGGAGAAGAGAGAGAGAGAGAAGAAGAGAGAGTAGTATACGATATATATATATAATCTATATAATATATATATATATATATATATATATATATATATATATATATATAGATTGCTCATACCAATGATACCCATATGGCAGCACTTTTTTTAAAACTAAAGAAGTCTTACAATTTGTTTAGTTAAAATTGAAAGTTGGAGGCTTCCCATAATCATTAGCTAAGTGGCCTTAGTTTGGGGCTTCCATAATCCATTAGGTTAGGGCCTAGTTGGGGGCTAATATAAATATATATATATATATAATATATATAATAATATATATATATATATATATATATATATATATATTATACTTAATATAATATATATGAGCTCATACCAATGATAAACCCATATGGCAGCACTTTTTTAAAACTAAGAAGTCTACAATTGTTTAGTTTAAACATTGAAAGTTGGAGGCTTCCATAATCCATTAGGGGCTAGGGCCTAGTTTGGGGCTTTCCATATCCATTAGGTTAGGGCCTAGTGGGGGCTAATATAATTAATTAGGTTAGGGGCTACTTGGGAGCTTTTAAGTCTAGGTTAGGATAATGTTTGTTAAAGGTAGACAGATTTACTATATATATATATATATATCATATATGATATAATATAATTATAATAATATAATAATATATATATTTAATATATATATATAAATATTATATATATATATATATATATTATATATTATCATTATTATTAATATTATTATTATTATTATTATTATTCTTATAAGAAAACACAGAAGAAAAGACAAAGTAATTTTAAGAATAAAGAGGGAGAAACCCTGGTGAAACCAGAGGAAATAAATAAGAGATGGACGGAATATTTTGATGAGCTGCTAAATGAAGGAGAGGAGGAGGAGGAGATTGGAGGAGGAGGGGTGTTGGAGAGGGATGATGAAGAGGATGCGGAGGATGAAATTACTAGAGAAGAACTAGAAGAAGCCATAAAGAAAATGAAAAATGATAAAGCTCCAGGAGAAGATGGAATAGCAGTGGAGTTGATTAAGGAAGGCGGAGAGGTGATGAGAGAGAAGGTTTTAGAGCTACTAAATGAGTGTTGGAGAAGGAAAGAGGTCCCAGAGAGCTGGGGAAAAACTATTATTATTCCAATATATAAACAGAAAGGAGACTCCGGAGAGTGCAAAAATTACAGGGGGATCTCCTTGATAGATCATATGGCAAAAATATATGAAAGAGTGTTGGAGAAAAGACTGAGAGAGATTATCGAACCACAACTAGGAGAGGAACAACATGGGTACAGGAAGGGTAGGAGTACGACAGACCTTATGTTCACCTTGAGACAGATTGGAGAGAAGATTTACGAATACAACAGGATGATTTATGTAGTGTTTATGGATTTAAGGAAAGCTTTTGACACGGTACCTAGGAATGGATTATGGAGGGTGTTAGAAGAATTATGGAGTGGGGAGAGGATTGTGTGATGCACTGAAGAGTATCTACAAAGTGGCAAAGTGCAATGTGAGAACAGGGTATAAAAATGAAAAATGGTTTGAGGTGGCGAAGGGGGTGAAACAGGGAAGCGTATTGTTGCCCTTATTGTTCATAGCTTATATTGATAAAGTCATTGAAGAGGTTAAAGAGGAGGTGGGGGAAATGGAGGGAGGACTACAAATGACACTGAGAAAACAGAATGATGATGGTGAGGCAGAGGCGCGGAGGATGATTGGAGATGCATGGTAAAAATGGAGAAAGCTTGAAGCAAGCTTAAAGAATTAAATACCTGAGTGGAATATATACAGAGGACGGAGGGTGTGATGCAGAGATCACGCATAGTGATAACGAAATTCGGAAGAGTGGCAAGGGCTGTGTATCCTTTGATGAAAGACCAGTATATGGGTGTAGAGGTGAAAAGAAGTATTTACGAAGGAGTGTTAGCACCTATATTGCTATACGTGCAGAGACTGGTTTAGCTACCAAAAGGCATGAAAGTAGGATTACAGGCAACGGAGATGAAGATCTTCAGAGCAATAATTAGAAAGACTAAGAAAGATAGAATAAGGACTGAAAGAGTCAGAAGGGAAGTCGGAGTGATACCTATGTTGAGGAGGATAGATGTCGCAAGAAATCACGATGGTGGGGACATTGCAAAGGAAATGCAGGAAAGACAGGCTGCGAAGAAACGATGGGCAGTGGATGCGGATGGAAGAAGACTCAGCAGGAGGAAGACCAAGGAAAGAGATGGAGGGAATCGTTGCAAGATTCGTTGATGAAGAATGTGGCTAACCTGCGGTGGAGGAAAACAAGGGAGAAGACTATGGGAAGACAGAGCCGAGTGGAAACGCATGCTGAGTCCGCTGACAGGTCGTGGTTTTCTACAAGACCAGGACCTTCCTGGGGGAAGACAGTAAGATAGTAAGTAGTATATATATATATATATATAATATATATATATATATATATATAGAAATGTAATATATATATATAATATTATATATATATATAATATATAAATTATATATATTATATAATATATATATATATATTTATTTATATATATGTATATATATATATATATATATAATATATATAATATATATATATGTTTTTTCTATAATAAAATATATTATATATAATATATTATATATATATATATATATATATATATATATATATATATATATATATATAACAATGTAACAAGAAAGTAACAATTACGATTTTTTAAAGTCATTGTCGAAGCTGTTGAAGCTGTCGAAGCCTTAGAAGAGCTGGAGATGAATCAGATATTGAACCTTCTAAAACATCAAATCTTTTGTAGTCTGTAATTGTTGTAAGTTTTATTATGACTTTAACTTTATTCTCCTTTACTCTTCAGGTAAGTACTTTTACTTATGATTAAGTACTTGCAGTCTTAATCATTAGTGACAGCAACTGATGTTAATCATCTTGAAAATATGGTGCTAGTTTTAAAAGATTTTCACACAAACTTATATAACTTTTTTAAAAGCATTTTGGAAGTTTCAATCGAACTTTTGCTTTCGGTTGATGAAGAAATGAGAATGACGCGTGTCACAATCAATCAAAAATGAAAAGGCATAAAGCAACAAAGCAACAACTCCATATTCTCTTCTTGATGATTTTTTCAAACCAGTTTCAAGAAGTCTCATGAGCAATAAATAGATCCATAATTACCATTCTTGGTAAAGTCATTCCATCGATATCTATATTAAAAATTTTAAGATTTTTTTTTTAAAATAAATTAAACTTATGCAATCCCATTTAGATTGTTAAGAATTTTAGCATTTATCCCACTCACAACGTGCACTCCAGAAATGTATTTTACTACTCTGAAAAGTCTCCAAACGTACTTTCTCAATTCTACAAGAGGAGAAAGACTAACAGAATTCTCTGTAATGAATTCACCATAACTATACAATATAAACGGAGGAAGTTATCAATTATTTTACAGTTAAGAGAGCAAGAAAAAGAATTTTTTGTATCCATAATATACCATCATTCCCTTTTTTTCAATCAAAGTGATATATATATATATCATATATAATATATATATATATTATATATATATATATAATTATAGATATATATATATATATATATTTTGTATTGAGAGTTTCCCTCTATATTTTGAAATACAATATATATATAGTATTGAATAGGGCTCTGCCCGTGAGTGGTGGTGACACTGTAAAAAAAATATATATACTATATATATATACTATAATATATATATATATATATATATAATATATATATATATATATATATATATATATATATATATATATAATATATATATAATATATTATATAATATATATATAATATATACTACGAAGCCATATGACATATAGTTAGTATGTCTCAGAAGCACAATTCTTCATTTTTCATAGCCTTTTATGATAATAGGAATAGAAACATCGCATCCACATCCGCGAATGTGAAAATTAAATATCCGCAATCCCAGAATGTGAAAAAATTTAAACATTCGCAAGTATTAAAAATTTAAATCCGATATATATATATATTATAATATCTATATATATACTATATATATTATATATATATATATATATATATAATATATATATAAATATATATATATATATATAAATAGATATATATAATAATATAAGGTTGGCCGACACCTCGCTCGGTGCTCTCAGGCTTAATGCAGGGGATGGTCAGGGGAGGAATTTTCCCCCAGGAGATTTCCCAATTTTAACTTTTTTTTTTTTATAAAAAAATGTTTAGAGATTATATATTACTATATTATATATATATAATATATATAATATATATATATATATTATATATAATATATAATTATAATATATATATATATATATAGATATTATATATATATATAATCAGTGGCGACTCCAGTAACTTTTTTCTACTCTCCCTCTCTCTCTCTCTTCTCTCTCTCTCTCCTCCTCTCTCTCTAATATATATAATAATATATATATATATTATCTATATATATTATATATATATAATATAATATATATATATATATATATTATATTATATATATATGTATATATATATAATATATATATATATATATATTTATATTAATATTCTATATTATATATATAAAATATAATTATATATATATATATATATATATATATATATATATATATAATATTATATATATATTTATATATATATATATATATATATATATATATATATACTTTAGATATTCCTGCTAAAAAGTTTTTTATGTATTATAACGTTTTCTTTGTTTGTTCATGGTTATTTTTACTATGAATAATATTTATAATAATTATAATAGAAACGCATATTATAATTATTTTGAGTTTTTTAGTATTGTCGCCATAAATTTTTATTTCTTTTATTCCATTTTAATTACTAAAAAGCATTATTTATAATGTATAGTATTTAAACATTTTATTTATAAACATAGTATTTAAAAAATTTTGTACTGCAAATTCAGAATTCAGACACCGTCCGCTCTGCCGCCTTCGCACGATTTTAGCAGAGAGGCCGCCATATTTAATGGGTTAAAAAGCGTTATTTAATAAGGGTTATACTTATATTTTTCGTTTTTTTTGAATAATCTTTTATATTTATTATCTAACATATTTCAAAAAAATAAGAAATTTTAACTTAACCTTAATAAAATTTCCAAAAATAGTTCGTTTCTATAATGTTAACTCGTGCTGAGCACGAGTAGCACGATTGCAGGAGTCGTCTTTGATAATAAATATATATATATATATATTATATAATATATATATATATATAATTTTTGTTTGTGTATAACAAAAGTATATATATATATATATATATATATATATATATATATAAAAACTTTGTACGTCTGGCTTTGTACGGCTAGGCAGCGTGCACATTCTTTTTAAATTTTTATATTTCTCGTACAAGTGTAATTTTTGAATGCAAAGAGCTATAGCCTAGCTTAGATCTTTTACAGTCGTGTGTGAATAGTAATATGTTAAACGTAAAATAGATACTTATTGGCATGGCATGTGTTGTGTTCTTTTTTTTTTAATTAGAAGTTTATCTTTTATTGTGTGTGTGTTTAAGCTTACGTGAAAGCTGTATTGCTAAAAGTGCTGCAACTTTGTAAGCTATAGCTACTATGTACATTGTATAAAATGGCAAGGCAGCAAAAATTGCATGAATTTTTCAATAAGAAAAGACGTACTGAAGAGCCAACACAAAGTACATTTATAGCAATCGGTCATAATGATGAAGAAGAATCGCAAGGTATGGTAAGTGAATCTATAGTTCCTGCCTCAAAAACACGCGAAATTAAATATCAAAAGCAGTGGGAAACTAAATACAAGTGGTTCTACTTTGATACTTGAGTGGTAACTTTTATAATCATGCTAACAGGGCATCCTATTTAAAAGATATAGAAAGTTTTTATATCAATGCCTTTTAATAATTTTAGAAAAGCTACTGGATGTTCAGGAAAACTGGAAAAACATTCAAAATCAGATAAGCACTGTAAGGCTATTTCAATGGAAAATGCTAGATTGCAGGGCTTAAGAGCTCCTGTCCAAACACTATTGATTCAACAGAGTGAAAGTGAGAAAAATGTTAACAGAGAAGCTTTTTCAGCGTTAGTTAGAAGCGTATATTTTTTAGCTAAAGAAGAAATACCTCATACCACCAAATATGAAGCATTAGTTCGTAGGATTTTAGTAAAAAACAACAAACCTCTTGAGGACTGGATTAAAGCCCAAAGTGAGAGATCAACATACATTAGTAATTTAACCGCTTCAGGTTATTGCTTTCTATTGGTGAAGTCTTGGACAAACAAGATGAATATTTACTTTGTGGTAAATATTTCTCTGTAATGGCAGATGAATCCACGAACATAAATAATCACAGTGAATTGTCACTGTTAGTTCGCTATGTAGTCCCAGCTCCAGTTTGTGAAGTAAGAGAAAGGTTTTTATGTATGGTTGAATTAGAAAAAACTGACGGCGAGTCAATATTTTTGGCTATGAGTGATGCCTTAAAAAAACGAAAACTTTCTTACGAGAAATTAGTATCATGTTCTTTTGACGGTGCTGCGAATTTCAGTGGTAGTATAAAGGGGGTGCGCGGAAGGATTTCGGAAATGAAACAATGTGAAATTCCCTACATTCATTGTAGAGCCCACGTTTTATCGCTTGCTGTCACTAATTCCAGAAAAAAGTTTCCAATGATTAAGAGGGCTTTACATGTTGTTAAAGATATTTACAAGCTTTTTCATTGTTCTCCTAAAAGAGAAAAGATTTTACATGAAATTCAAAAATCACTAGAAGAGCCTGCCTTAAAGATTCCAGAAGCTGCAGACGTACGTTGGCTTAGCAATTATCGTACGGTACATAGTGTTTTTATTTTTAAATCGATCTTGATAACATGTTAACATATTAACAAGAATGGTGCCGATTTAGCAAGTTTATCTGGTGGTATTCTTTTAGAAATGACTAATATAAGTTTTATAGTAGTTTGACTATTTTAGATGTAACACTGAGTACCTTGTCAAATTTAAGTAAGGTTCTCTCCAAAAAGAAGCTGTTAAACTTTTATCTCTTCGCCAGCTAATTTCTGGTACAGTTGGGCATTTAGAAATAATCATTAAGTAATGAGTTATTGGAAATGAAGATAATGAATTAACTTCATTAAAAGCGTTAAGAATTATGTTTCAGAATTTAAACAAGTAAATTTCACTAATACCAAAAAAAAAATTTGTTTAAAAATTGCAAGGGAATTTGTAGAAGTAGTAAACGAAATGAAACAAAGATTTAATGATGAAGCTGTAAGATTAATACAGATGTGTACATATTTTGAAAGCTTCAAACAGTTTGTTCAAATGATTGAAACTGAATGTAGAGAACTTTTCCAACTGTTTGAAATTTGAAATTGATGTCGCTTTGTCAGATTTTAAATCTTTCACACGTGTTGCCCTCAATAAATTAAGCGATACTAGTACAGATGGTGCTTCTTTGATATTAACAGCTGATATTGGATGTGAAATTCTTAAAAAAAAATGCTGAATGTAGATTGTGTGTACCTATTTAAACTGCCAGTGTGGAACGATCTTTCAGCACGATGAATAAGGTAATTGCAAAGTTCAGGAATCGTATGGGACAAGAACCTTTACATTCCTGTGTTAAATTGTCCATTGAAGGCAATGAAGAGAAAATGGACGAATTTATTGATCAAGTGGTCTACAGCTATGCTTCCAGAAAGACAAGACTCATTCGTCTTGTTTAAAATGTGAGTAATAATTGCAATATATAATATAATATAATATATATTAGTATATATATATATATATATTATATATATATATATATATATAATATAGTATATATATATATATATATAATATATATATATATATATAAATATATATATATATATATATATATATATATATAAATATATATATAGTATTTATATATAAATATCTATATAATATATATATAATATAATTATATATATATATATAATATATAATATATAATATATAATAATATATAGTTATATATATATAGATATTACTATATTATATATATATATATAATAGTATATATATTATATATTATATATATATATAATATATATATATATATATATATATCTATATATATTATATATATATATAATATATTATAATAGTATATATATATATTTATATATTATATGATATATATATATAATATATATATATATAAATATATATATAATTATATATATTATAGTATATATATATATATATATATATATATATATACTAATATATTATCTATACTATATATATATATATATATATATAGTATATATAATATAATATAATATATATAATTATATATAATATATATATATATATAAATATATATATTATATATATATATATATATATATATTACGTCAATATATATATAATACTATATAATATATATATAATATATAATATATAATATATATATAATATATATATATATATATATTATATTATATATATATATAATATATATATATATATAATATATATATATATATATATATATATATATAATATATATATATATATATATATATATATATATATATATATATATATATATATATTATAATATATATATATATATATATATATATATATATATATATATATTATATTAATTATACTATATATTATAATATATATATATATATATTATA
>JABUQX010004797.1:0-5000 GCA_015478945.1 Trachelipus rathkii
AAGAGAGATCATTGCGAGATTTCAGTACGACAGAAGATCGAAAATTGTTGCTTATATATTTAGGGCGTGGTACATTTCGAAAGAGCGCAGACTCTTAGTGACAGACTATGAAGATGGAAACACTCTTCTTCAGAGGTGTGATAACCTAGAGGGTGGATATTGAAAATGTGTTAATGAATGTTTTGTAATAAAATCCGTTTTTTGAATTTTGCCGAGAACTTTTTGAGCTTATATGGCGGTGTATAATATAGTATATATATAGTATTATATAATATATATATATATAATATAATATATATATATTATATAATATATAAATATACTATAATATATATATATATATATATATATGAATATATATATATATATATATATATATATATATGATATATATTATGTATAATATAGTATATATATATATATATAACCAGAATTCGATAAAATATATTCCAGATCAAAGGTCCACACTTCCCAAAACTTGGCTTCGGAAACTTTGCATGTCAAGAAAGTGGAAAAAATATGAGGAAGAGTCTGACGATTTACTACAAGTATAACATTTGAAAGAATGAACATAGGTGATCTAAGTCAGAGGTCAAGAAAGTATTAGTCTTTTGAAAGAAGAGTCAGAGGAACTCCCTTCAGAGCTGAAGGTATTTGACTAAAGAGTTCAGAAGAAGAATGTCTCCCTTTGAAGTATCAACAATATAAAGAGCATGATGCAACAGCATGAGCACAGCATGACATGCAACAGGACATGATGCAACAGCATAATGCAACACCTTGATGAAGCAGCTCGGCGGCATTAATGAAAAATTCATTTAAATATCTTGAAATGAAAAGGTGAATAGATCTTATTCGATCATTTCAAGACCAATTTTCTTTTCCATAGTGGTTTTCAAACTGGGGTGCGTCTCCAAATACCAGTGGGTGCGCGACAAGCGTGAAGAAAGAGTCTTAAAATTGTTAAGTTTTATTAGTAATTTTCTTCACAAGTGTTCAAAATTCAAACGAAATTATATTATATATATATATATATAGTATATAATATATATATAGTATATATATATATATATATAATATACTATATATATATATATATATATATATATATATGTATATATAGTATAGGTATATATATAATATATAATATATATATATGATAGGTATTATATATATATAAATAGTATGATATAATATATATATATTATATATATATATAAATATATATATATATTATTTATATATATATATATCATTTATTTATTTTTATAAAAAGTTCACACTTCACGAGCATAGCCCTATTCTAGAGGAGAAACTTCTCTAGGTAGTTTCTAACCTAGATCGGGACTAGGATGCAAATACCCGTGCCCTTTCCCATGCGACTCTGTCGCTCTTCCGATTGAGCCATTAGTTTAATTAAGTTATTTATATTATATATATATATAATAATAATAATATATTATATTTTATTATAATATATTAATAATATATATAATATAATATGTTATATATAGATATAGCGAAAGATAGGGGTGCGTGGAATCGATTTTTTTAATTCTTGGGGGTGAGCCACTAAAAAGGAAACCACTGGACTCGTATCAGTCAAGCTCTACTTATCGAAACCACACTGTTAAACTGATAAAATAAGAGATACGAGATGCTTATAAATTTTACTATTAATTTAATTATAAATTTAAAAAAACTGAAAATAATAGAGGATAAAACATAGGACTATAGTTAGAGAAATGAATATTGCCCCTCATTTTTCGTCGTAGAAACGAAGAAAGTTAAAATGGCTGCAGGTTGGTAAGCATAGAGATTGATTGAGCCCACGGAAGAGATTACCTTCAGAATCGAAATCCTGATCAGAAAGAACAAAAATCATATTTTTAAAATAAATTTCAAATCACCATTATTATTATTATTATTATTATTTATTTATATTATTATTATTATTGTTATTATTATTGTTTTATTATAATGTATTATTATTATTATTAATTATTATTTATTATTATTATTATTATTATTATTATATTATTATTGATTATTATTATTATTATTATTATTATTAATTATTATTATATATTATTATATATTATTATTATTATTATTATTATTATTAATTATTATTAATTATTATTATTATTTTTATTATTATTCTTTTTATTATTATATTAATATTTTAATTATTATTATTAATTTTTATTTTAATATTAATATTAATTAATATATATTATTCTGAATTATTATTATTATTTATTATTATTATTATTATTATTATTATTATTATTATTATTATTATTATTATTATTATTATTATTATTATTATTATTATTATTATTATTATTATTATTATTATTATTATTATTATTATTATTATTATTTATATTATTTTATTATTATTTATTATATTATTATTATTATTATTATTATTATTATTATCGGACACCTACAAAACAGAAAGAACCATTTCTGTAGATGCTGTTATACATGGCAGCAATATATATATATATATATATATATATATATATATATATATATATATACTATATGATATATATATATTATATATACTTACTATATTATATATATATATATGTATATAATATATATCGAAGGAGATATGCAAGATATATATATATTTAGTAATATATTTAATATATATTTATATATAATATATTATGAAGCCAATTAAACTGCGAATGCATAGCTGGTTTCAGTAATAGACAAAAGATAAAATGTGTCTTTGTGTTGCAGAATTACATTTCAGACTCTCATAAAAGAGGCGGACTGGCATTGATGGTTTTTGCTTTACTTGTTTAACGACTTCACACAACATATGAGGAACACACACATACACACACAGGCACACAAACAAACACACCTATTTACATACATACACACGTTAGATTATAAAATGCTTAGAATTAATCTTATAAATAACAATACAGTATTCCGGATCTCTCATCTCTCTCTCCTCTTCTCTCTCTCTCTCTTCTCTCTCTCTCTCTCTCTCCTCCTCTCTCTCTCCCCCTCTCTCTCTCCTCTCTCTCTCTCTCTCTCCTCTCTCTCTACTATATATATATATATATATATATATATATATATAAACGTATAAATTTAAATTATTAGAATGTAAGCAAATATATATATCGATAACTTTGTAACTTAGACTTTATATATATATATAGTATATAATATATATAATATCTATAAATATATAGTTATGGTATACTATATATATATATATAAATATATACTATATATTATATATAATATATTATATATATATATATATTATATATAGTATATATATATATATTATACTATATATATTATATATTATTATATAATATTATATAATATATATATATAATATATTAATATATATTTTATAAGTATATTATATATATATATATTATATATATATATATAATATTATATATTATATATATATATACAATTATATATATATTAATATATAGTATATTATATATATATATATAGTATATACTATATATATATATATATATATATACTATATATGTATATATATATATAGTAATTAATAATATATACATATATATATATTATATATAAAGTATAATATATATATATATGACTATATTATAGTATAATATAATATATATATTATAGTATATATAAAGTAAATAATGAGCGTATGAATATAATGCATATATAACGTTAAATATCAAATTAAGAATGTTGAAAAGCAACTAAGCTGTAACTAGACCTTTATTATTATTTATTATTATTTTATATTTAAATTAATTATTATTATTATTATTATTATTATAATATTGATATTAATTATTATGTATTAATTATTATATTATTATTACATTATTATGATTATATTATTATGATTATGATTATGATATGATTATGATTATGATTATGATTATGAATTATGATTATGATTATGATTTATGATTATGATTATGAATATGAATGAATATTATTATTAATTATTATTATTATTATTATTATTTATTATTATTATTATTAATTATTATTATAATTAAAATGCTCTTGCCGTTTCCTTTTTGATCTCATTGTTATAAAGTTCATTTAGATTAGTATTGCTGATATTATCATCACAGTAGTAAATGAAATTTAAAAATTTATTACATTAATGCTTATTGATTTTAACAGAACCGTTATCGTCAAGATTTAGATAAACGGAAGAATATTATATTGAAATTACCATATATATATATATATTATATAAATATATATTATATATAATATATACTATATATACTATATATATATATATAGTTATATACTATATCATATATAATATATAATATATATATAATATATATATATATATGTGTGTGTGGTGTTGTGTTGGGAATTGTTGTCGATATATCTTCCCTAGTTCAATATATATATATATAATTATATAATATATATATATATATAGTATATATGATATATAATAATATTATATATAGTAGTAATATATATAAAATGAAGTCGAAATATGTGTAGAGAACTGTGCCGCCATACCACTTAATGGAATCAAGTTTGCAAAACACTTTGTGATTGCACCACTTATGTTCTTTCATTTTATGGCTTAAATTTTGCATAATTTTGCATAAAGGCAAAAGCTTTGCTACTCTTTCAAATAGAAAATAAATAATTTCTCTCCTCTCTCTCTCTCTCTCTCTCTCTCTCTCTCTCTCTCTCTCTCCGTCCTCCTTCCTCTCTCTCGACTCTCTCTCTCTCTCTCATCTCTCTCTCTCTCTCTCATATTACCTCCTCTTTTCTTTTCTTTTATTTTTTGTTTTTTTTTTCATCTTACTTCACTTTTTCTCTTGTTTTATGTATATTTGTTCAATATATATCATTACTATATATAATATTATATTATTATATATAGTATATATATATAATATATATATATATATAATATATATATATACTATATATATATATATATATATATATAATATTGTACTATATATAAT
>JABUQX010004797.1:17500-50000 GCA_015478945.1 Trachelipus rathkii
CTGAGGTCCTTCAAGTGAAACAACGGTCGAAAGGGTTCTTTTGTTTTATATGAGAACCGGCCAGTCAGTAATACTCGTTATCAGTGAATTTACCTGTATATTATGATCAATGTTTTGATTATGAAATCAATGCCTTTAGAGAACCATATAATAATAGTTATCATGAATTTCTTAAATAATAAGAAAGCAAAAGATGTAAAACCACACAAGGAAAAAACCACTGGGATAACTTTAAAAATACTTTAATAAAAAAAAAATAAACATTGTACTGCCTTTTAGTCACAGAATAAAAGTCTTACACTCCGATGAACATATATTTAGATGTCCGCCTCAGATCATTACCACCTTACCCACTCTCTGTCCGACACCCGCCATGGGCGGTTTACACGACCTACTAGTACCAAGCGTCAGACGTTGTCTAAAGCCTGACATCATCCGTAAACTTTCTGGAACACGCATGCACCCGTACAGCTAAACTAGAGCAATGGCACCTTACTTTGGAATCAGCGGGAAAATCTCTAAGGATGGAGGTTGTTCAATTACTGTATCTTTATTCCACTATTCCTTTTTCCTCTAATCATTTCATAAATATAAGAATGAGTCATAATTTTCTCCTAGTAATGACGATATTTCTTCATATCTAAATCTCTAAATTTTAAAGTACGCCACGGCCACATGCTCACGCCATCCACTCCGTATAACTGAAAAACGAATTAAATGTGAGGCAACATATTCTTCATTACAATAGTATTTTAGATATTTAGCTTGTTATTTCATTTATTATTTGATTTTCACCGTCATATTTCCAACAATATTGCAAAAAGTGCAAAGAAATCTGGATTTATTTGAGTTTTTAGAACTGATTGAAAAAATACCAATGCAAAAAAGGAAATTTTAAATTTTGGAAAAGTTAAAGCAAAACCAACATTTTTTGATATTCTTTTATTAAAGGGTTGTTACTTTATTATTATTATTATTATTACTTTTTTTTTTTAACTAATAGGAAATATGGACGCTACTGTAGGAACAAAATCGAATGGAAGAGATGAGAATTCACTACCCTGAACTGCTACTGTCTCTGTCTCCATCCCGATTCGATCCCATCCCATAATTGGAAAAACAAAAGAATTTCTAAAATTTGCCAAATACTCACGAAAAAAAAAAAACCAAAACAAAAAAAATAATATTAAATACCCCTTTCGCCTTGAGATATTTGTCCGCCTGATCCGAAATATTAATTTGTTTACTGTTAGATGCTTGCCGTTCTCGGAGTTACTCTATGATGTTCAGCTTTAGACACTCCGTATCCCAGGTACTCAACATATTAATAGTTTGACTAATTTCTATGCTTTTCAAAACATCAATTCTCCTGCAATCTATAAATAATTCATAAGTACGACCATATATCAATTAATCACCCTACATCCAAAGCACTAGCTTGCTCTATTATATGTGCACTCACATACCTTATCTAATATATAACAACCACAACTGTACCTTACAACTCCACAAATCACTTCTTCGAGATCTTCTATAATTTATTACAAAATCCTGCTTTGCTCCTATAGCTTATTTTACTATATTTAAAACTACCATAAATACCGATATGCAGAAATATATATGCATAAAATAAAATTAAAGAACATATAATTACCAACCATCCTCACCAAAACATCAAGAAAAGTGCTAATCTCACACTTGTTACTGTCTGAAATTATTTAAATTTCGGAAATCAGACAAGAATATTTTGAAGATTTCATTTGTGGCCATTAATACTCACGAAAAACTGATGGCTTTTCTCACAACTGTTTTCTCCAATGCAAAAGCAAGTTCGCTTGCCTAATAGGGTAATATCTAACATAAATCTTTTTGTTGTAATCACACAAGACATTGGAGCAGGCTGATCACTAAGAATTACTATACGGCTAAATAAACTACACAATTATCTGAGACTAGCTATGAAATCTGCTCCACTCCTATTTATCGGTATCAGAAAGTATATTCCTTGACTGCGAAAACTTTGGAAAATTAATTTGACGAAAGCAGTAAAACCGTTATCTTACCTTGCAAGCAGCACATCTCAGCATTTTGATATTCGACTGCAAAATCTTTACAAGTGCATAGATACAGACGACACACCTCTACAACGTTATTTTTCAATGCTATTTTATGACAATATAATTTATTTCACATATTTCTTGATAAAACCACCATCTTACATACTTACCACTTCTAATCATATAAAACCAGGAGTTTTATATGGTCTACCTTTCGGAAAACATTAATCACCCTCTATTATCTTATTAAAACTAATACTACTATTTAAGCTTATTTATACACCAAATCACAAACAAAGCATCTGCATTACCAGCACCTCACGCCAATGCCACGTGAGGATAGACGAGAAAGGCATTTCTACAAGTACCAAAATACACCATTGGTCAACAACAATAAAAGCGGAAAAAGATCAAAGACTTATGTTTCTTTTTTTACTCATTTATATTAGTTTGCGAGTAACATAGATTACGACCATTAGCCGAAATTCAACAAACCACATTAAAAACGAGGCACGGATAATGTTTCTAGAATGTTATACTACACTTATCATTAACTATGACGTAAAATATAACTATATACAGTGACATCTTGAAGTAAGAGCGTGTTGGGTTCAGCATTTCTTGTGTATCGGTCATATTCTCAAGAACCCACTAACAATCTCTTACTCCCATTCTGATAAAAAAAACCTAACGACACGCTCGGAGTTTATAGCGCCCTTCCTCACACTTTGCTTAACAAATATGCACATTTATTTATTTTATAGAATAACAAATCTCTACTTCTTTAACTAATATTATTAGTTTATATACCTATAAATTAAAACACAATCCTATATAATAATATAATAACTCCGCAGCCTTCCCCCTATTTTCCAATTTCTTTAAAAAGTAATTAATCAGTAGTACTAAATATAATACTAATCTCATTCTCTCAATTATAATTACCCTATTATACAAACGCATCTGATGAACACGTACGACAAATGACCAAGATGCGACGATTTTAGCCCACAGTATGGCTTAAAAAAGCAGTTGCTCATTGCGTTGTCTGGTTTCTCCTTATATATATAACCACTATATACAACCAGTTTTGACCGGGACCTGCTCGGCTGATTAACATGAGACGTTATATTAGAACTAAAAGTAAAAATCAACCATTGCGAAATAGCAATATGGGAACCTTTACTTACTCAAACAACAACATAACTCATTGAAAACTTACAATTTCTACCTACGTTCCCACTGTACTCACCATGCGTTTTACTCACTCATTTTCGCGTCTCTACATTCTATATATACATGTTAGGAGTTACCCAAATATGCCCTCTTATATAGATTCCAACGTGAGTGATTATAATATCAATAGAATACTTATGTTCTAATACCTAAAGGTTTAATATTAAGTAATAATTACTAATACTATTATTACCGGGGTGGTATATCATGTACCTATTACACTAGGGCGTGCACGAGTCGTATATATGTGTACCTAAGGTATACAAACTTATATCCTATATATTATATAGCAAAAATATAATATTTTAAATAAAAAATATGTATATTCATATTCATATGCATTCATCTTTTTAAAAATCTAACTATATATATCTACTGATTAGGCGATGGAAAACATTATACTACATTATTACATACGTAATATTATATAGCCTATTACTATATATTAATATATATACCCATATACTATATATTATAAATATACCTATTAGCATATATACATAACTCACTACTATATACAAACACCACCACCATTGTGACCTTCTAAAAATATTCATATTCATGTTATTAGCCATTAGCTGATATTAAAAATTAAAGGGGCTGATTATGATGAAGTAACAAAACCTAATCAGTAAGTATTAAGAACGAATATTGATTTTCTTGTAGATTTTCTTGTGGAAATGTTTTCTCTTCCTTTATAAAAGCATATTTTTTTTTTTTTTAGTGAATAATGTTCTCGCGTCACCTCTGGGAATCAACATTCGTTACCGCAACAATTAACAACAATCATAATAAATACAATCCAATTTAACGATCTAGAATTTATTGTTTAATAGTTGAATTCACAATTAAAAAAAGATATTCTCTTAAAAAAAAAAACAACAAACACAAAAACAAACAACACATAAATGCCAAATAATTTATATTTACTCGTGATGTGTTAGTATATTTTATTTCCTATATTTTGTAGCCAAGGGGCTGAATTGAGTAACACGTCTTTACACTTCTCCGCCATTTATTTTTATGCGTGATGTGTTAGTATATATTTAATTATACCTTTAATGCCTTTACCTTTATTATTATTCCGCACCCCTTATTCCATGTTTTCTTATTCTCTTATGATTATTTATTTTTCATATATACAATATTTTTATTATTATCTATCTATACCTTATTACTTAAAAGCAAAAGTCCATGGAGCTAAACGCAACTACAATTTAAGCGGTACACGAAAAACCTTTATTTAGTTCTTTTAAAACTAGAAAATAATAATAATCATCAATATAATATAATTAATAATAAATAATAATAGATAAATATTAAGATAAAATATGAAATCAATAATAAGAAACTCTATAATTGGCATCCTAAGTAATAAGTTAAAAGCATAATGCTTTCTTCAAACATACTAATAATAATTAAAATAATAAATAATAATAATAATACACTATAATAATAATATAATTACATCAAATTGATCAATTACAATCACTTAATTGTAGTATAGTAAATATAATATAATAATATAATAATAATAAATAATAAATCAAATAATAATAATAATAATAATGGAAAAATAGGTCAAAAATTAATAAGTATCTATAATAGATATAATAAATTATAAAAATACATTAAATATTTAATTATTGTGTTACTAATATTATTTATTATTCATTAATATTCGGCATTCATTATTATTCATTATCTGTAATCTATTATTATTTATCGATTTATAGTTTTTATATTCATAGAATTGAATATTTATATTATTATATTATTATTATTATTATTATATTATTTATTCAAATTTTGAATAATAAAAGAATATATTATTACAACGAACAAGGCTTATGATTGGGTTAAGAAATTTTTTCTGAATTTTCTTCTGATTTTTGATTTGTTTTTATGATTTTTTGGCTCATTAAAGACACAAAGGAAAATTTTTTGAGATGCATTACAAAATCTTTCAGATCTGTTTTTATTGCTCAGTTTATTATCCCTATTTCTTTCTTTCTTTCTTTTTATTTTTTTACGATTTTTTTTTGTAAACAGTTTTATTGCATGAAAGGAAATTTGTTCGACCTTTGATTTATTTTATGTGTTTGTTTATTTGTATCTTCATTTTCGGTTTGTATGAATTGTGAGAGGGGATGTGTTTTTGTTTAGGGCTGCGAGGCCTATAAGACCTTGTGCATAGCAAAAGATATTTGATGTAATGATGAGTTGACATTACTAGAACAGTAAATCTCTGTTTCTTTATTTATTTTTTTATTATTTTAATTTTTTTATTTTGCATATTTTAAGACTCTCAACATGACACGGTTTGGGGTAACCAATTTTTAAAAAGTTTTTTTCACCCAATGTAATTCTTCTACATATAAACTTAGATCTTTACAAACGAAATAATGGCTCCTGAAAACAACTCTTGAAAGACAATCTTCTTTTGTGCTGGCAACTATACTACTATATACTCATTATATATACGTAATAACTCAATCTTTAAATAACATCCCTCACTATATATAATACCTAACATATGATTTTTTACTTATATACTATTACCTATACATATATAATAGTACTATATCCTAGCTATCAGCATATATATAGAATATCCCTACTAGCACTCACCTACTATATATGTATAGTCCAAGTAACCACGTTATATAATATATATATAGCCTGTAGTAATGCGTGGCCAGTTTGTCTCTCCAATAATAAAGTCCCCGCCTTTTATATTCAAAGAACTTCACTTCACACAAAACATGAGCTACTAACTTTATACTACTATTTACTTATACTATATACGTATTACTACGCTATATACCTTGTTTAATAATATATTATAGCTAATATTATGCAACATATAAAATACTCTCTATTAATTCTACCATACACACTCACCTATATAATATATACTATACTCATAACTACGTATTTACTCGTCTTAGTATATAACATCTCCCTCAGCACGCCGGTCCACCTCTAGGACAAACCCGATATATATATATATATATAATGCAAGAAATTTGCATGAATGAAAAATTTTTAATTTCCTTTTCAAACAAACGCTTTGCAATTTTTGTGTCCTCTAAAGAGAATGGAACGTAAGGATGATATTGCGTCAGTAAGAGAAAAATCTTAAGGTTGCCAGCTTATTTATATAAGGTTGCCAACCTATTTATATACAAATTGCCATAAATTTTATATTTTTCATTGTTTAAATCTTCTTAGTTTTAGTCTCTTGTGTTTTTATTTATTCATTTTTTTTTGTTAAATTCTTTTTGTTTTTGATTTGAATAAAATGGTGACTCTTATTCATGTGGAGAAAACTATGTTTGAAGAAGGGGATGTATAGAAATTCAAGTAAGAGAATATCATATGAACCCCCTCATCCCCTTCCCAAGGGAAGCCGTCAGGCGAATGTTAGCGTGTAGGCGTGTTTGGTGTGTAAGCGTAAGAGCATGCCTTGAAGTAACTTACTCTTCAGTATGAAAAATATAAGATAGTAGAGAATTCCTCAGCACGGAAGAACCTTGATAAGTAGGTGACTCTAATGATTAAATATTTTTAAGAATATATTTACATTTTTATTTTGTTTGTATGTACATATATATATGCATGGCCATAGATACATATGTATATATATATCCCATATAAATATCTGTAATTGCATGTGCAAATATATATATATACCTTATATATACTATATACTATATTATCATATATATTACTATATATAATACTAAAATAGTCATATTCTATATGTATATATATCACTATATTATATATATATTACTATACATATCGCGTATATATTATTATATATATTTATAAAATATTAATACTATATGATATATATACTATATATACTATAAACTATATATATACTATAGATATATAATACTATATATATACTATAATATGCATGAGAGATATACTACTATATATATATATATATATATAGTTTTTTTCTTTAAATCAAAACTTATTGATCAAGCAAGTCTTTGAGGATCTCATCAAACTTTTATGATTGATATATTTTTCAAAAATTATTGCCCAGAAACGTTATAATATTATAATATGTAACACACAGTTAAGTCACCCAGAAATAAATGACTTTAAAAAAAAGAGTAAAAAAAGTTTAAAGGAAGCCTAACCGATGATTAACTGCAATGAGCGGACTTCCGTTTGAAGAAACTTGCTCAATGTCTTTGCAAATGAGATTATTTCCGACCATATTATTCTTTTTCGCGCCGCTTTTTTCTCTTCTATATACTGATATATATATTATATACTATTATACTATATATATATATATACTCTCTATATACTATCTTTTTCTCCTACTTTTTACTACTATAGTATATATATAATATATATATATATATATATTGAAAAAATATGGAAGGGAAGACTGGGTCCCCTTTTCAGTTTAAGTAATATAGCTTATAATATATATAATATATAATATATATATATATATTATATATCATATATATAGTGCTATATATATAGTATACTATAATATTTAATATTATTTAATATATATATATATATATATTATACTACTATAAGTATTTTCATATAATATCTATTAAATATATAGTATATATAATATATATTATATATATATATATATGGAAGAGTATACCTTTGTCACCTTTTAAGTTATATATATATATATATATATATATATATATATACATGTATATACTGTAATAAGTAGTAGAAGAAATTGTTTTAAATTCATAAAACTTTCAATTCAGTTTCTTTATCATTTGGTATTCAAATGTTTAAATGGCCGAGCAATTAATTAGTGCAAAACTGTAAAATCTTTTTTCCATATTTTTAATAAAGATATTTTGATTTTATGAAGCTTTTTATTTACATAAAGGCATTCCAAATTGAAGGGAGAGATGTGCAAATGAATAGGAGAGATTTTTCATTTTTTTTTAAGGGCATAAAGTTATATTGCTTATTTTATTATTATTATTATTATTAATTAATAATTAATAAAATGAATAATAATATAATAATAATAATAATAATAAGAATAATACATAATAATAATAATAATTAATATTATTCATAATAATAAAATAATAATAATTAATATAATACTCGACTATTAATATCATTTAATAATTAATAAAATAATAATAATAATAATATAAAATAATAATAATAATAATAATAATAATAATAATAATAATAATAATAATAATAATAATAATAATAATAATTAATAATAAAACTTAAAATTTGTGTTAACTTTTATTATTATTATTATTATTATTATTATTATTATTATTATTATTATTATTATTATTATTATTATTATTTTATTATTATTATTATTATTATTATTCATGCACATAGAAAAATTCGTATATTTATCTTTAAAATGCATGCATATTTGAAATGCAATGTTATATATAATTTTTATATTTAGTATGTTTATGCTAATTTAAATCAAATTATGATATTTATAAATATAATCTGTATTTTTAACATAAAGCTTCATTTATTTTAAAATCTTTTATAAAAAAAAGTTACAGCTTAGAGCTTAATATATATATATATATATATATATATATATATATATATTATATATCAGTATATTATATATAAAAAAAAAATATATATATTATATAGTACTATACTTAGTATACTCTATTATTACCTATATATTAGGATATATATATATAATATTATAGTATAAGATATTTTCTTTTTTGTTGTTTTGGATTTAAAAAATATATATATATTTGCTTTTATTTTTTTTATTTTGCATCTACCATGAATGAATCTTCATTCCTTTTCAGCCGCGCCAAGCGTCTTTTCTCAGACATCCTCTGGCCTGCCAACGATGATTCCAATCTTCTCCGTTTAGACTGGCCTCATTTTTGGTAGCTGACATCTTTCAGAAGAGTTACCAACCGACTCCACGCCCATCTTCTCGCGTTCTTCCCTTTTGGCTCTTCTGCCTCTGGTATCCCGATTCCACTTCTTTTTTCGGCATTCATGTCCTGCTCACATCCTCTCCAGAATGTCCCCACCATCTCAATCTCCCCACATCCATCTTCAGTATCATCTTCTTCACCCCTATATCTTATCTAATTACTTTTATTCCCTTTATTCCTTATTTTATTCATTTTTCCTGAGCACTGCTGAACTCACCACTCATTTGCTGCTGCACCGTCATACCTCTGGGTTTTTTTTTTATAACTAATTTTCTGTTTTTTATTCCTTATAAAAGTTTTCCCCAAGAACTCTGTTGTCTTATGAGAAATTTTTAGTTACTTTTCTTTCCTGCTCGTAAAAGTAAATTAATATCAACGTAACGCACACCGCAAAGAACAATTATTTTATCTATAGGATTAAGGTTCTATCGGCATACAAGACAGATAAAAAAAATTTACTATTTATTTATATTTTGCACACATTGTACGCTTTGAATGAGATGCGCAGAAATGGACTTGACCATTAGAGTTCCTTTTGGACTGTCGAACTTTGGTAAGCCATAGAATTTTCTAGCATAGTTTGTTAAATGTTCTGAAAAGAAAACAATGGCTCTCCAGCATTAGCCCGATATTTTAAAAGACTCCGAATAATTGCCATCGTTCCCACAGGCCAATAAGTTCGAATTCGACCTGAGTCATGATGTCCAAGTAACGAATATTTTGCTTTACCACAGAATCGAATTGTTCAACAATTGGAATAAGCCGGATTCTACTGTCTTCGAGCCTCCCTTCTTCTTCTACACTGGTCAAATCTGGTTTGTCGATGCTCTCGATTTTTTCCTTTAATATCCGTTTTTACACCAAATCTAAAATTTTCTACCGTTTAGTTGTGATATCTATGATATTTTTCACTGTTCTGAAAGAGTTCGATCTCCAACTTCATTATAATACGGGGTCGAGACCAAAAACACCCAATCTGGTGTTTTCCTTTACCTTCTTCTTTTGTTCCCAAAAACAATATGTACAATTTGACAATAAACCCCAACTTTTTAATCATTTTAATATATTGCTACCACTTTAAAAACAAAATACAAACATATTCTTTTGAAATAATAGCTTTCCCGACCTTTGCCTTCCTGAAGCAGGAAATAATATTTTGGTTCTCGTTTTTCCACTTTTAATCTTTTTCCACTTTTTCATTAAGAAATAAATACCGTACCTATGAATTGCCGAAACCGTTGACATTAACAATCATTTCTGTAATCCCTGGTTGCGAACTGGCACTATTAGACGCTTGTGAAGGAAAAACCTCACCGTCTACTTGAGATTTTTCAGTTGCTATGCGCAGTTACAGAAGTTCCCGAGAAATACTGATTCTTTGGGAGTCTAGAACCCTCACTGCTTTGAATAACAGAACTCTTTATTACGTATAGTCTATAGGTGCTTACTTTTTCTTTTGTGGAAAAAAGGTCTCTAATATCTGTTTCTTCATTTCATTAAATATAAAGTATTGATGTTAAATCAATAATACTATATATATACTATATAATATGATATATATATAATATATATATTTTATATTATATAGTATAATATTATATATAATAGTTATATAGTATAATAATAATTAACATAGTATACTATATAATATATATAAAATATATATGATATTTATTATATATATACTTATATATTATATATATAATATAATATATATAGTATATAGATCATATATTATAGTATAATATATATATAATATTATATTATATATATATGATTATAGTTATATATATACCTATTATTAAATTATGCTTATATATAATATATATATATATATATAATAGTAATATACCATATACTAATACTATATTATATATACTACATACTATATACTATATACTATAGTACAACAACAACAAGAACAAAAGATGTTAAACACAAAGTACCACAAAAGATATACTGAATTTCACTAGCAACATTCTCGTAATACTGTGTATACCAGCTTCAAACAATGCGATCGATACCGCTGTACACAACAACACCACATATGTATATCTCATTAGTAAGTATGCGTGAGAGACACCAAACGTTAAGACATTCTCTCCTCTGACTAACTAATAACTAATTATAATTGGTAACTATATCTTATGAAAACGTATTTTTATTAGTGTTTAGATTATTTTTAAAAGTATGTATAATTAAAGAATATACGTAAATTATGACGTTTATCTCTTTCCCTGTAAAAATCTTCCCCAAGGAACCTTCCACGAGATTTGTTCGCTGCGCAGCGTGCTCCGTGAAATATTAAAAAATTATTCTACCTCTGTCAACAAAGTTTATATATATATATCTGGATATATACTTAAAAAATTATGTTAGTGTCTAAAAAATTTCAGGAGGGGGCCCCCCTTCGGGGGCCCCATGTAAAAGTATCTCTCTTGACTATATTATATATTAATATATCTCTTATATATACTATACGCTATATATATAGATATAGATACTATATATAATCATCAACGCTACCACGAGACCTGGCTTACCTAGTTCTGTCGACTCCTAATTAGTATATCATAGCATTCTCTATATATAAATATGTGTTCAAAGCTTTTGTTTTTTCAGAGATCTGGTACCAAAGTCAGTAATTCTTGCTTTTGGAAAAATGAGTAGCATTCGTAGAATTATAAAAATGTTTCCTAGTTTTAATAATAACTGATACAGGGTAACATAACTATTAAAAAATACCTGCAATATGATGAAACATTCTGCAAAAATTGAGACAACAAATATTTAAACCTTTCAGAGCCTGCTAAACAATTCGTTCCTTTTAGAGTTCACAAAATGCAAAGAATGCAAATGTATATAGGCTCTAAGCATTAGTGTGAGAGCCTTTTTGAAAAACTTTAAAACTTGAAAAACACTTCTAACTCTAATGTTAAGTTAATGGAGGTAATTTGAGAGCTTGAAAAATCTAAAACATCTTAATGATTTCAAGTTTTGGGCAAAATCGTAAAAGTTCATCTACATATCTTAATCATTTTATGTTTTATTGGGGGAGACTTTATTCCAAGATCCTATTTCCGTCCAACCGATAAAAGAAAATGTTTTTTTTATGAATAACTTTGGTATCTTTAATTTTATGGAAAAAAGGAAAAAATCTGTTAGTTTTTTTAGGGGGGGGGAAAGGAGGGGGAATTTTGACTGTTTAACTGTTTCTCCTAGGCTAAAGACATATCTTAGTTACAACGGTTATTTTAAATAGGTTCACCAATGACTGTTATTGGTGTACACTTGAGGTATGTAAGTCAGCCCGTACATAGGTGCACACACTCTATGACATGCATGCTAATGTCTTACATGACCGTCCCTATTAACCTTTATTACCTCTACATAGTTGGTGACCTTGGAGATAGAAGAGATGGATGGTTTATAAGCAGTTGTGAAGCAGCTGATTATCACTTCATCCATATCTTCCATACTCATCCTTCTGATTTTTTTTAGAACACAAGCATAGGAAGGAATAAAGGGAAAGACCAGAAACCCCAGTGATAGTAATAGACGAAAATTTATAAATATTTGTTTCGTATAACTATGACAGTTTCATAAATACAATTGTACTCCTCGTCAATTATACCATATACCAATATTTTTCAATTTTCTTCTAATTACTCTTATCAGTTTTTGGTTTTTCTAATTTCTTAGTTTTCTTTCAAAGTCGGAATCTCAAACACAAAACAACCGCTTCTTTTCCCTTATTTATTCTCTGCAAAATCCTGTCCGGTATATTATACTGTACATTAATTTGCAAATTTTCAAGCAAGTTAAAGAATTTATCATCTTACATTCAAAATTTCTTCCCATGTCGGAAAGTTTAAAATGATATTCCTCTTCTTCATTTCCTGTTTATTTGGTCTTTTCTTTTCACTTTTTTTTTTGAAGGGCAGCCTTTACTTGAGCCTTTGCATCTGCGGTTCTGAGTGTAAAAGTTCGTTACCATGACGACGGGTAAGATTTTGAACGTTTGTTTGTAACCCAAACAGCTGTTCTTTGGACGTTTATTTGAGACCTATTTTCTCCTATCCTTTGGTATTTCACAATTTTTACAGTTATTTTAACTTTTTATTTTTATTTTTTTATTTATTATAAAAGGAAAGAGGCTACAAAGTAGAAAGTTTGAAACGAAAGAAATTATTAACATTTAGCATGCGACAATATTTTAAATTTAAATATTAAAGAATTTTATACCTTTTTGTTTATTACATTATCAAAATTTTATTATTTTTCTTGGTTAAAGTTACTCATGCTTAACAAATAACAATATATTCCATTTCAATTTCATTCGCTCATCAAAACGACCGTTCCCTCGGGACTCTAGATTTGAACTTATAAATTTTAAATGTCATTGAAACAAAAGCATATCCCCATTTCATCAACACAAATTTACTCATCAGAAAAATGTAAAATTTTTATCAAGATTATCTTAATCAATGGTAAAGAAATTCTTTTTAATTACTTGCTATTCTTATGAGGATTTTCATTATTTTAAATGTGATCAACATTTTTAGATAAATTCAGATTTGAAAATACTTCAAGCTTGCTTTCTCTTGCTGTGTTGTCAGACTAATTTTTGCCGCCAAAATTCGCCCACAATTTCGCCGCCCCCAAAAAAAATAGCGACAGGAAGTTTTGCTTGATTTGCTTTCTTACCTTCCACTATAACGTACTGGCTATATGAAAATTTACTTAATTTTATACTATTAAAAAATATATATTTTGCATTCCAAAAAATAAAGCATTATGTGTGACATGTTCAACAATATTTTTAAAACCATTAATATTGGCCGTCTTGGCTTCACACTCAAACTTGTTTAAACAATAGGTATTTAATTTATCAATTTTCTCTTTATTATTATTATTATTATTATTATTATTATTATTATTATTATTATTATTATTATTATTATTATTATTATTATTATTATTATTATTATTATTATTATTATTATTATTATTATTATTATTATTATTATTATTATTTTCTGTTATTTTTGTTTTTATTTTCATCAATCTTTTCTAAGTTATTTTCATTTATACCTTCATCATTATTTATTAATTCTACCGTTGGATGAAAGGTCATTTTCTTGTAATTTGTACAAAAGTCTCTTCGACTGATGGTGGCTGTAAGTTTTGTGGGGAGACTTATTTTCTTTCAGACGCCTTGATTTTGTTGTTTGGCCCGAAGTTGGTGATCTTGGGGAGCCAACGTGCTCAGGCTCCGATGAGGAGGAGTGAGAGTCTCCCTCCGTTGGGGATTGAGTCAGTTGTGGGAGGGGTGATTTTCTATTTCCCTTTTCTGTTGTGGGGAAAGTCTTCGAGCGACTTGACTTGAGTCTCTGAGAAAGCTTCTTCGTAGCGAACATATCTTTAACAACTAACAAAGGACTTTGTTTAAAGTTTGAAGTAATTTTTAAGCCTAACACAAAAGTTCGTACGGTTCTTTAAGAATGTTTGGGCGGCTTGGGTATTTTTCCCGCCGGTTTATTTTTATGAAACGACTTTTTCACTTATTATAGTTTATTTTTTCAATTACTTTACACTTTACACAGTTTAATTCTTCACGTTAACATAAATTGCTTTAACACAAATTTATAGCACAGTTTTATTTTTATTTTTTCGCTTTTTTTAGACAAAAGCGAAACAATTTTGATTATGCGCACAGTTAATTTTATATCACACTCCCACTGATAAGAATTTTGAATACAGTTAATTCTTAAAATTTCCAGCTCTACATCAGAAGGTTATTAATTACAGATAATTAATTTTTGTCGCTCTAGGGGTAAACCAGAAGTTTGAACTGAGCTACTCAAGTCCATTATTTAATCATAATAAATCTTAATCAGTGTGTGAGAATGAAATATATCTCACTTTGTCGTTTATTAAACAATTAAAATAAGCAATATGAAATTCAAAAATTAGTAATGATTTAGTGCCACTAAAGGGCAATATATAAGCATATAATTTAACCAAATATCTCGTAAATTATAGCAAAGTCAATATATAAACCCTGACACTATCCTAATTCAACCTCTCATTTGGGAGGTAAGCTAAACAGTCCCGTATTTTGTTTGGCTCTTGCTCCTTTCGGATTCAAACCAATTAAATTCAAATCTTTTGGCACCTCCCGTTATAGGGGTGTGTGGATGCCTTAACTGTTTCTCCTATGCTAAAGGCATCTCTTAGTTACAATGGTTATTTTAAATAGGTTCACCAATGACTGTTATAGGTGAACAATATTTAACATCTAAAATATAAAAAACGAAGGATAGGACAGGCTGGACACCTGGTGATGTCGCCTTGACGGGAGCTCGATTGCTTTATAACTGTTCTTGATCCAAATTTTAGGGTTGGAGGATGGCTCATTGGTAAAGCATCGGGTATATTGTCCTCATTCGCAACACGCGGTGGTTCAATCCAAGAGAAGGTAGTAATTTCTTTACCTTCCCATTATATGTTCTTTCTTTATTTACATCTTCTAATTGCGATTAATATGAAATATTTAACATCTAAAATATAAAGAACGAGGGATAGGACAGGCTGGACACCTGGTGATGTCGCCTTGACGGGAGCTCGGTTGCTTTATAACTGTTCTTTGAATCCAACTTTTAGGGTTGGGAGGATGGCTCATTGGTAAAGCATCTGGGTATATTGTCCTCATTCGCAACATGCGGTGGTTCAATCCCAGAGAAGGCAGTAATTTCTTTACCTTCCCATTATATATTTTTTTTTTATAAATATATATATATATATATGTATATATATATATATATATTATATATATATTTTATTATAATATATATATAATATATATAAATATATATAAATTTATATATATTTATTATTATATATATATATATATATATATATATATATATATATATATATATATATATATATATATATATATATATATATATATATATATATATATATATATATATATATATTCTTTTTTCAAAATGGATCAATTCCAGTTTTTGGTAAATTTCTTTTACAACCTAAAAGAAAAATAATAATTTATTTTACTCCCGCTCCGTCTCCGACTCTGGCTCGGACTCCGATTAAGGTTTCTGCACTGTTTGAAAATTATTCAGTACTTTCAGGTAACAAATTTTTCACGTGCAAAAAATATTTTTGGAAAAAAATATATACCCATGATCCGACTCCGACTTCGGCTCCGGTTCCGGCTCCGGCTCCGGCTCCGGGTAAGATTTCTGCGCTATCTGAAATTTGTTTAGCACGTTTCTGGCAAAAAAAAAAACTTCATCTAATAAAATATTTCTTGAAAAAATTTATACACAGGATAAGGTTTCAGCTCCTACACTGGCTCCGGCTCCAGCTCCAGCTCCGACTCCGACTACGACTAAGGTTTCTGCACTATTTGAAAAATTTTCAGCACGTCTTCTGGCAGTAAATTTTTCAACTAAAAAAACATTTCTTGAAAAAATTCATACCCAGGACACGGCTTCGGCTCCGGATCCGACTAAGATTTCTGCACTATTTAAAAATTGTTCAGCACGTCTTCTGGCAATAAATTTTTCCCCTAAAAAAATATTTTTCGAAAAAATTTCATACTCCGGCTCTGACTCCGGATCCGGATCCGGATCCGACTAAGGATTCTGCACTATTTTAAAATTGTTCAACACGTCTTCTGACAAATTTTTCACCTAAAAAAATATTTCTTGAAAGAAATTCATTCCCAGGATCCGGCCCCAGCTCCGGCTCCGGCTCCGGCTCCGGCTCCGGCTCCGGCTCCGGCTCCGGCTCCAACTTCGGCTTCGGCTTCGGCTTCTGCTCCGGATCCGACTAAGGTTTCTGCATTATTTAAAAATTGTTCAGCACGTCTTTTGGCAATAATTTTTTCACCTAAAAAATATTTTTCGAAAAAATTTCATACTCTGGTTCCGGCTCCGACTTTGACTCCGCTCTGACTCTGGCTCCGGATCCGGATCCGGATCCGACTAAGAATTCTGCATTATTTGAAAGTTGTTCAGTGCGTATTCTGGCAATAAATTTTTCATATAAAAAAATTATTTCATGAAAAAAAAATTTACCCAGGATCTGGCTCCGGCTCCGTCTAAAGCTTCAACTCCATTTATTTGATTGAGTAAAATCCGAAGAATGGGTGGGAGGTTGAGAATATGAAAAAAAAGATAGATTTTCTATAATTATAAATAAAACATTTTTTTTAGCCTGAACCTGGAATTGCAATTTTGACTGGAATTGAAATTTTTAGTTCGACACCTCTCTAAATAAATTTCAGTATCTAAAAAAACATTTAGAATTTTAAGAAAAAAATTACACCATGATGCTTATAAAAAGATTATTAAAAAAATGTGAAATTTTTGATTTTGCTTTCAAAAAGAAGGGGGTCTTAGGGTAAAGTTTTCCTTTATTAAGCATTCAAGAATCATTCATTTGTTTTTTCAGTATGTTTTTTCAAAGAATTTCATAAATATGTTAACGAGTGTTGGAAAAACTGGCCAAACTATACTCAAGTCTTTTTTTTTTATTTAAAACCTTTCACTGAATTTAAAATATGAACAACGAATACCTCAATTAAACAACTCTTATAATAGTGAAAATGACAGGAATTTTTTAACTATTTTCATCAATAAAGTACTCCAACATCTGCAAAGTTAGCTCTACCGAAACATTTGTGAGCAAACAGGAAATATTGAAGCAAAAAAAAAGTTTCCCTTTAAATTAAAATTTCAAATTTTATTGGCGAAGTCCTCTGCATTTACCATATTAATCCTAATAGTTGCTTCATTAACCAAGTAGGTAACTTGTAAGTGACAAAGCCAACATATGAAATAATAGGACATAACGTTAGATCATACTGACGAAGTTTAGGAAGGCAATAGAACGTGGCTAAATTAGAGGGATAAGTAGTTAACGTTTTGTATACATAGTTTTTAGTAAAATATCTTTTAACCTATTATTGATAAAATTTCGCTGTGAAGTTTTTGAGAAAATTATTGAAAATTAAAAAATATGTATATTAAAGTACCCTCCTATAGAGAGAATTTTCTTTATTTATTGAGATGGCGATGGTAAATCCGCTGCCTTTTTTTGGGGGGGGAATGTCTTGGTTATATGGTTCAGGAATTTTTTTTAGAAGTGACAATAATTCTTATACACATTGCTGTTCTTTGTATTCTGTGCACGCTAAGAAGGGATTGCTTATCCCGCAGGCTCTGAGAACTGTAAAAATCCATTGTCACAATCTGTTTACTATGCTTCAACTATTAATTCTACTAAGGATTCTTCTTTTTCCAATAATAATGTTTTGGTTTGACTAGGTACAAAACCATCTCTGAGATAACAATAACTTTTTCAACCCGTATTAGTCATTTAATCGTTTTCGCGAGCTATAGTAAAGTTATATATTCAGAAGGTTAAATAACACCTTCAAGGCAAAGATCTTTACATTATTGATTGTAATATAATAGGTGAAACTGATGACTCTCAAAAGCGAATATATCAGCATAATTATTGTATGTGAAATATGATCCTTTTTCCACTTTGTGTACATAGGAAGCAAGAGCAACTTTCAACTGATTTTTTCTATTTCAATCAAAACTTAAAATAAACGTTTCCATTTTGATACTTCTGGTGAATCTAAATATCAAAAGTAATTCTTATTCACAATCTATATACAATAAACTGTAAGGATAGCAATATGCCAAATTATTGCTTAAAGATTAATAAACAGGGAATTAGCTTTTGGGCAACAAAAATATTTCCATTCTCTTTTCAGAAAGCTAAAGCGATTAATTTACTCTTAACATGTCTTTATTATTTTAATATATATATATTATATAATATATATATAATATATTATATATAATATATTATATATATATATATATAATATATATATATATAATATATATATATTATATATAAATATATTATATATATATAATATATAATATAATATATATATTTTATATATATTATATATATATATATATATAATATATATAATATATATATTATATAATTATATCTTAACATTTATATATATATATTTTTATATATATATATATATATATATATTATATATATATTAGGGTTGGACAGTCTCCGAAAATCCCAGTTTTGTCTCCGACTCCGGAACGCTCCGTATGTTAAAGCTCCTCTCCATGCCAGCTCCAGAGCCACTTTAAATGCCGAACCCCGGCTCCGGAGCGCCTCAGGGGCATTAGAGTAGTATCAGTGAGATTTGGGACCCAGGCTAGAAGCTAGAACCAGCTGGCACAGCTGGGTTCTAGCACTTCTAGCTACGCCATGGCCCTACACTAGAATACCACTCCGATATTAGTGTCCCTACCCCTATTTTTATAAGGTATAAGGGAGTCGATTAGTGTGTATTAGAAGGTGCTAGAATGCTTCCTTCTATGAGTTAGTACCCCGCCCCCTTTTCTAGCACTTCTAGCACGGTATATCCTACGTCATAGAATACACCTAATATTGGTGTCTATCCCTATGTTATAATGTATGGCTGGAGTTGAGATTGATTGTATATTGAAGGTGTAGGTATGGTCGCTCTATGAGTTTAAGTACCCCGCACCCTTTTCTAAAAAAACACTTCTAGCAATGACATATCCTACTTCATAGAATACACCTATATTATTGGTGTCTACCCCTATGTTATAAGGTATGGGGACAGGGATTCGATTGGTGTTTATTAGAAGGTGCTAGTGGGGGAATCAGCTGGGAGAACCACGTACCCGTACCTTCTCAGCCATACATTTACCCTGAGCAAAAACTTATTTTGGGGATGTGTATAATTTTAGGCAGATATTATCAGAGATTCGCTAAAGACAATTGCGCCACAAGAAAAATTGCGCCACGGATCATATTTTCTAATGGACAACTTTTCAAGGACAAAACAAGATATATGTTTTGAGGTATGCCGAGTCGATTGCCGCTATTGCCCAGCACGACGTTTCAGCCGTTGCGGTTTTAGAACGCACCAACATGCGTTTTTTTGTAGATGGCTTACCCTTCGTCAAAAACCTATCATGACGGCTGTCAAACAGGGGTAGAATATCCCAAAAATGAGATTCCCGTGATTACTTTTCCGAACGCCAGAGTCCCCATGGTCCCAGCGGGGTGTCATTCATTTGGTTTCAATTGACCCCAAACACCATATCTTAGCAAAAGAGGTGTTAGAGACATCGTATCCTTTTCAAACTTGGCATGCCTTCTTTATATGTGGCAACATCGTTTCATCCAATGTTTCAAGCCGCTACGTCTAAGGGGGTGGGGGGTCCCCGCCCCACAAAAACTAAAAATGGATTTAGAAAGCTGAAATTTGGTGAGTGTATAGAAGAGAACAAATGAAATAGAATGTTTATATTAAATTAATTGGCGAATCATATGGGCCGTAGCCGAAGCCGGAGCTTATGGTTGCAGAGCCAGATTGCAATTCTGGCTCCAGCCATATATTAGGACAAATGAGGTGTCTACATCTATGTTTTCAATGTTGTAGAACTGATTTTTGGGGTTTCAGAACCCCGAAATGATTTTGAGACCCCCCATGAAGGCGGTTCCCATCTGAAAAAGAAGAAAAGCTTAGAAGAAGACGAAGGAATATGGATGTAGGAAAAGAAGAAGAAGGAAAAAGAAGAAGTCTCGCATGATGGATCAAATGAGTGATTATAGGTGTATTTACCGACACCGGTGTGAAGCCGGTGCGTGCCGAATTAGTAACCATGGTTACTTACAAACCCTGATAATTAGTGTACTCATATATGTTTTTAATAACATAGATCTCATTTTTGAGGTTCCAAAAACTCTCAAATGAGTCTGAGAACCCCTCCCCTAGGGTTTCTACTGAAAAAAAGAAGAAAAAGCTGTGAGGAAGATGCAGTATGCTAAATCACGGTTTCAACTCTCTAAACGATCGCAGGATGGCAAGTCCGAATGCGTGGGTGCCCCGCGCCCTCAGGCGCGCCCCCCGACCCGGAAACGATGCGGGCTCCCGCAGGCGCAATATTACTGCGCGAACGCTAAAAATATTTCGTAGTTGTGACGTTAATGTACACTTTTTTTAATAAAGTGTTTACACCACTTTGTATTTTCTTTTCAAGTATTCCGTTTTCTGCACTATGAGGCAGCCATTTTATTTTATACTTAAACTTTCTTAATTTTTATTTATACAAAACCCTTGTTCACTGTTAAATTTTTGCAATAAAAACATGTTTTTTTGACCCTAAAGCTATAACTCAATAAGGCAGTAGCGCAAATAGCCCCAGAGGGACCCTCCCCTCACCCCGGTTATACGCTTTGTCTTTACGGCTTTATTGTCTTACTGTGGGGCTTTACTGTTTCAAGTCCTATCCAAAACACACATTCTGGTGGAAAAATAACTTCATTAAACTTTGGAATATACAGTGCTGGCAAAAAAAAAATCTTTACATTTTTGTGGCAAAAAAAAACTTTACACAGAAAATCCGTGCAAATATTTTACTTGCCATTCCTGCCATAAAAAGTGGGCGGAGCGTAATCGCGCTGGACTCGTGCTTTGACTTTGCTAGAGAAGGGGGAATCTGCGATTGCTGTGGTTAAAAATTTGGGAGTGTCGAGAGAGGCAATTTATCAGCTAAAGCGGTCGGCGGCAAAATTACCACCTGGGACGGTACCATTGAGGAAGTCAGGCTCTGGTGCACCTAAGAAGACTACACCAAGTACAGATAAGATTCTCAAGCGTGAAGTTATGTCACGTCCTGCTATAACTGCCGTCGAGCTAAAAAATAAACACCCTGAGCTCCTCAAGAACCTCGCAACAAGGACAATCCGGCATCGCCTGCAAAAGGACCTGGGTCTTTCAAGTCGCCGTGCTGCAAAGAAACCAATGCTCACACCAACAATGAAGAAGAAAAGGGTGAATTTCTGTAAGAAATATGTACACTGGACATCGGAACAGTGGAAGAAATAGATGTTCAGTGACGAAAGTACTTTTAGGCTGGTCAGAGGAGGCTCAAAGATCGTTCGTCGTCCTAGTAGTGTGTCATGATACGACTCCAGATTTACCGTTAGGACTGTGAAACACCCTGACAGTGTCATGGTATGGGGTTCATTCAGTGGAAACATGGGCAGCGCAGGTTTGTTCTTCCTTCCGAAGGGTGAAACTATGGAAGGAAGCAAGTATATTAAAGTTTTGGAAGAACATCTTCTTACTTGTTGGGACATTCATGGCTGTGTTTATTTTATGCATGATGGTGCCCCTACCCATAAGGCCAAGATCGTGACAAAGTTTTTCAAAGACCATAACATTAATATTTTCGAGTGGCCTGTTAATTCTCCAGACCTCAAACCCATTGAAAATGCCTGTAATGTAATGAAAAACAAGGTTCAAAAGACACGACCAAGCAGCATCAACGATCTGAAGGAGGCTCTCAAGAAACTGTGGGTAGCCATAGACCCCAGCTACTTCACCAAACTTGCTGAATCCATGCCTAATCGACTGCAGTTGGTGATATATGGAACCTTTTAAATATTTTTTTGCCCGCATATTATATATATATATGATATATATATATATATATATATATAATATATATATATATATATATTATATATATATATATATATAATATATTTAATATATATATATATATATATATTATATATACTAAAATTCTTAGGTAACTCAAGATAACATATTTTTTAAATAATATATAACTTATAAGCCAATAGGGAATTTGAAATTAATGTAGGTCCTGAAACAGTTTTGGACCTGCTGTACTTTTCCAGTTCAGTAGTCCGTTACTTGTCCTTGTATCAGGAAGACGACTGGAATTTAGGAAATCCTTTTCGCTAATTATAACACCGTTAAGAGACATGAACATTTTTGAACAAAGAACTCATACTATCACAAAGATACACTGTTACATGTATATTATTAGCAAAAATTTACAGAATATAAAATGTAATTCTAATTTTCATGAAGGAATCCTACGACATTCAATCGTTGGAATAATGTGGATAGTCATAAATCATTGAATTAGATAAGAATCTAATCATAAGTTGAATTGAGAAATAAATGAAACGTTTACTGTATTTTACAATCATTTGAAGAGCTTCCTTTTTCTAATCATAGCAGAACATTTTTTTAATCAAAGAATAAGTATATTGTAGAGATAATCGCTTTAAATTTTTCAATATTTTAATTGCTTCTGTCGGACAAAGAAGAGACAGAATCAGGTCAATGTATTAGCATCTCTCAAATGTTTTCATCACAACGTAAAGCCTTCTTAATAATAGTATATAAAGAAGTTACATTTGTCACATCACGGTTATTTAAATGTGTGTATACTTCATCCTAAAAACACGTAATAAGAGTTTTGCTCCGCACATAACATTCTATCTGTTTCGATAAATTGGAAACTGTATTTCCACACCTTGAATAAAGAGTACTCTAGTTGTTTAAGTTATTTACCTTAGAAAAAATTTAAAAATACCTGAAAAACAGCTGAAAAAAAAGTAAACTAATTTGTAAAGATGAAAAATTCATCCAGTGTGTATGCGAAGTCTGTTTAAATCTTATAAAAGAGAAATGTTCTAAACAGACCTCAGAAAGTGAAGCTCCGCCGTCAACAGAAGCATCATTAAAAAACTCTCTCATAACATAAAAAATCTGAAAAAGCTAAAAAGATAAGTTATGCAGAAAGTAGGTGGAGTGATCCTACCGTTACTTTTTTCCGTCATAGCTCCTTTAATAACTAAGTGGATATCCGAAAAATGAAGAAGGCGGCTGATTACCATATAGCGAGTATGAGAAAATGAAGTATAATAATAATAATATTAATAATAATAATAATAATAATAATAATAATAATAATAATAATAATAATAATAATAATAATAATAATAATAATAATAATAATAATAATAATAATCATAATAATAATAATAATAATATTAATAATAAATAATAATAATAATAATAATGAATAATAATAATAAAATAATAAAATAATAATAATAATAATAATAATAATAATTATCATTATATAATGAATAATAAATAATATTAATAATAAACAGTAATAATAATAATAATATAATAATAATATATAATAATAATAATAATAATATGCTAAAAAATTGAAAATGATAAAAATTATGATTAATAATAATAATAATAATAATTAATAATAATAAATAATAATAGATAATAATACATATAATAATAGTAATAATAATTAATAATAATAATATATAATAATAAATAATAATAATAATAATATTATAATAATAATAATAATATAATAATAATACATAATTAATAATAATAGTACACATACTGACCAACATACAGCCAACCAGTCACCTGGTACATCCTCAGACAGTACAGCCTATACAACAGCCCTTACATGGGTTACCTTCTCCAGCAATTCATTAACAATTGCAACACCAGAGTCCTCATATCCAGAATGATTCAGGACCATATCTGCAACCTCTGCCTCAAAGTTTATATGATCCCAACAGTTGAAACAGAATGAAACAATTAGGAATGAATAAAGTGCTTAGAGATATTAAATTCAGACGTTACCATCCATGAGAAACGCATCTTTTATATATCAATAAGCCAACAGAAAATTAATTAGGATTCTTTAATAGAACTTAATCTATATGCCTCAATTAAGTAGTCAATCCCTCGATGATTATTCAACTAACACCCGGGGAGGTGAATACCTGCTGTGAAAACGTGAGATATCTTGTTTAAAATATCATAAAGGAGAGCATCAAATATGTCGCAAATATTGCTGGACTACTTAATATAATATTTTAAAAAGATTTCAATATATATTGAATAATTATGACAAATCATTATCGATTAGTAAATATGTTCCAATAGATCTAAATATTGTTGACTTGAATATCAGATCTCTCACGTGATTGGAAGAAAGGGTGCTGTTTGTTGGATGGCCTAACTAGATCAAACAAGAACTTCAGACTAATAACTTCCCCCGAACTTTAATACTTAAATACACAAAATGATTAGCAAGGACTTTGATAATATCCCCAAAGGTCGCCTAGACCAGATACAGAGTCGTCAGGGTACTTCTTAACGCATCAGATAGAATTTCAGCGTACATTACCAGAGGAAGAATAAGAAAATCACCTTATATTAGACCTAAATGGATTAATTCGTAATTATGTATTATCATTTAATATATATGCTGTTTTTAAATGTTGGACGATTAAATAAAACATACATTTTTTTTACTTTATTTTCCCCTTTTAGTAATATATATATAATATATATATAATTATATATTATATATATATTATATATATATATATATATATATATAATATATATATAATATATATATATATTGTTATATTATATTATATATATATTATATTGTTTTTAAACTTGGTCAGTATTCAATTCTATTCTAACATGGAGGCAAAGGGCGAAGGTTGAAATGAGTATTAGCTTCAACGTTGTAGAGATCCAAATAGTTTTGGGGGTTTCACTAGGTTCGATGAATGAAAGTAAAAACTGAAGAAAAAAGATTGAAAAGAAAATTAAACAAACACATGCGCCTTTTTATTGTACATAAACCTGTCCGTCGAAAATTTCCCACCTCGAACAACCATATCCCATCACCTCGATAAATTGTTTCCATCAGTTATTATCACGATAGATTGCATAATAACGCCCACTTACTGTTGCAATTTTTCCAATACCTATTTTTCTAATATAATTTTGCAGATCATCTATAAAGATCGCTTTTAGATCGGTCGGCGCGGAAAAAGATAAAAAAAATTCAAAGATACAGTGGCAGTGCCAGCGAGAGAAATTATAAAGGGATGATCATAAATCCAAAACTGAATTTGCACGGTAGAGGTTAGCCGAATTTCTTAGGTAGAGAGTTTCAGGAAATTTTTACTGAATACGATATAGTATATTTTAACATATTTTCCAAATATAAAGATGCTATGGTAAACGGAGTTTAGCGTACGATTAAAGAAAACGAAGCACAGTATACTTACTAAAGATGAACACTTTTAAGTATATTGACATATACTCGATGACCTAGCTTATTCTTACAATAGATCTTTTCATAGAACTATAAAGACAACTCCTTTAGAAATGCTGTAGACACCATCGGTGATTCAGCAAAACCCAAGATGTGTAAAAATTAAAGATAAATCCTGCATAAACGTGAATGAATATGTAAGAGTGTCTAGTATCTGATGACTAATTGTTTTAGAAAGAGGATAATGAGCTGGGTGGTCTTATGGAAGTTTTTATATGTAGTATATGTAAATAGGGAATTTCCTATTGGTGGTTGAAATTGTAATTATCTCAAAAGATTTAGATGGAAATCCATAAAAGGAGGATTTTATAAACAAGAATACAGAAAATACGATTCGATCCTGAGAGTAATAGTATATAAAATAGAAAAAATATTGGTTCAATGGGAAGGGGTAAAAATAAAAGTATCTGGTGAAATGGGTGGGCTACCTTAACAAGTTTAATTCATATATAAAAGCTAGTGAAATCACGAAACATTAATCTTTAGTCATCGTAATCATGGAGAGTGTTGATCATTTCTATTTAACTCTGCCATCTTCGGCATCTTTGGATCTACATCCTGATAATAAAGTCTCAGATTTTACAACCGAGTTAATGAATCCTATCCAACTTAACAGAGATCTCTATGAGGTAGGACTGTGCGAAATGATATTAGACGCAAATATTGAAAATCTCCCTCAGACACGTCATTGGATAATGGTATACAGAGCTGCAGATTATGTTAAATCTATATTAAAAATAAAAAACACATCCGATTTAAAACGTGTAACATTTAAAGGATTGGAATATTTCTATGAAAAATTTGTGTTAAAATGGGGATATTACCGCTCAATCCAAGACATATACATTTATGTAAACACTCAGTTTGCTGTAAGTAAGATATGTAAGGATTTAATATACATTATTAATAACCACCCAAGGGAAGACAGGGTATTAATCACTTTAAGATCGACAACAGGAGTGAATTTGAGAGACTCTGAAGTGTTTATCCTTAAACGTTCAGATTTGTTTCGTAGATTTGTGCATGAACACGAAGCTGTAGTAGAACATTCTACTGTTCTAAGTAGACATAGTGAAATTAATGAACCTTCCCCACTCTGAAAGCAAATGAGTCTTTAATGACTCAAGACTTATTCTCTCAATTATTATATGCATTCCTTCGAGATGTTACATGATCAAGGATGGCTTACGTTTATACAGATATAGTTGACCATCAGTAAATGTAGGGAATACTAAAGCCCTTTTATTAAGGGTAGTTCAATTTCCCTAAAAAGGGGAAAGTTATAATCTTTTCCTAATGTTCATTACTTTCCCTCTGATGTCGACTCTCTGGGTTTTGCGATTCCATTTTTAAGGACGTCGAGGTAGATCCTGTACCCTATTTCATAGACGGACCTCTATTTGTTAATATGTCAATATTAATAATATGATTAGCGATGATCCCTTTAACTATATTAATGATGACTGATTTTTCTAATCAGAGTATGAAAATCTTATAATGCCTTGTTAAAACTTTCTAAAATTATTAGGTATTAAGTGTAAGTATTATATATAGTGAAGTTAGATAGTTTATAATTATTCATTCATTAACTACTCTCTACATGTGTATAGATAGGCCGATCTAAAGTTTCCGTTAATTAATGTATATATGATATAGGGTAATGCTTTGGAACAAATATATCAAAGAGGATATGACGGGTGATTTTTTCTCTAAAATTAGGAAGTGCATATGCTCTATTTAGAAGAGAGGTGATAATATAGGTAAAATAGCTCTATAAATATGAACAGTGGATGCCATGACGTTTACAAGAATAGGCCGCTTGGTATGCTACCCTCCAGTTCCTTAAAAGGTCGAATTACAGATGTGTCGTAGTGATGAGATGTGATGTATGTAATCGCAAAATTAAGACGCAGGATGATGTGTCAAGGTAAAGGACGAATGAAATGTGCGCTAAGAAAAAACTTAAAGACAAATAATCTCTAAGTAAAAATGCAATTATTTATTTGCTTTTTAATACTACTGACATCTTTACATAAACCATATCATAACTGTAGCCGAATATAAGTATAAAGCTAAATCCGCGATCCGATCCTTTACGATCAGCACCTCACATACAAGATGCATTTCCTCCATCCTTCTAGTCCTAGACTGCTGTAATAGAGTGTACTGGACTCTTCTCTATGAATCTCCACCCAGTATTAGTTATAGTGAACTCAATCATCAGCAATCAAACCCCTGTAACTCAATACAAACACCGATGTCCCTCTGAGTTCCAATATAGACCCAGGTACTTCGTGATCAGTATTTAGATCCATTTTCAACGTGTTTTATACTGAAATACGTAAACTTTACAATACCCGGATGTAGCAGAACCTTCCATCTATCTGTACTGACACATAGTAATACTACATGAACCATTTCCTGTATACTTGTTTTTTAATCAGATTGAAGTGGTATCTCATGAAACTTTCTTAGGTGTTCGTCAGCTGCAAATTATTCTTATAGAGTTATATAGAACTTTTATTAAATTATTCCGACGATGCTAAATAGTCTCATCTTCAGTCTAGTGGTTTTTATAGTCTCAAATACGAGGCGGCACAAATAGATAAAGCAGATAAAGCTACAAGGAACACATATATCAATTTTACGGACACTTAAACGGTGACATGGTGACATCTCTCAAGAAAGACTTATCCTACCAGCTGTAGATACTAGAATTCGATTAACCCGTTCAAATCCTAAATTCGCTCTTAAAATAAAAAGTAAACCTACTGCAACGGCTGTATATCCTGGACCTGTTTACAAGTTGTTAGAAGCCTATCTCTATGTTAGAAAAGTGAAATTACTACCCCAGAGACATTTGGAAATCGAAAAATCTCTCTTGAACACTACAGCAAAATATCCTATCAAACGAGTGGAAACAAAGTTGTTTAACTTTACACAGGGATTTATCGAGTATCAATATCCCTATTATTGTGAACGGTAATCTACCTCAGAAAGTAATAGGCATTGTTGAACATGAAGCATACTCAGGGAATTATAAAAAATCACCCTATAAATTCGCACCTTTTGGACTTAGAGGTATCAGTCTACATGTAAACGGTCAACCGTACGGTCGGGACTATGAAATGTTGTACAATGGATCGCTATCTCTATGTTTACACGACCTTTTTTATGATTTAATAGGCTAATACTGTTTCTATGCAATGACAGTGGGTACAGGGATGATCTTGAAATGAATACGCTAAGAATAGTAAATTTATATTGCTTACGATCTTCACATACTAGACTTTTCAGCCTGTAGCGCTACTTCATTTTAAATTTCATTGTAATAGAAAGGGAGCATTAGGGTTAAGTCTCTCCTTTTAGTGGAAGTCTACACCACTCATCAATGTCCTGGTTTATCTGGAACATCCTCAGCTTATGAATTGACAGAGTACGCAACGTGATTTGAATTATTAGAAGATGGAATGGAAGATAGAAATTAAAAACTGTGTTTAAAAACGAACCTTTATTTATAGGAGTCTTCGCTTATTATGTAAGTAGGAATCTGTAAAACTAAGCGATAGGATTCTGGTTCGTGTTTCTAATGCACTTCACATCGTTCCATTCTTATTCAACAGGAGGACATTGGGATTTCTTGAATATTAGGGTATAGTAAAGTATGGCATTGTTTCATCTGATTGAATTCTTTTTGGATTTAAAATTTACATTTGAATACCAATATATCCTTTTATTTTTTAAATATAACATAATTATAAATGTTTTTTTTTAAAAAATAAAATATACTATGGTTCCCCTTTTACCCTGTTCAACCATCATACTCTAATTTATGTGGAGTCTATTGTATTTATTTCATAAAATGTTTTTTTATAAAATATGGTGTTATGATTTGTAAATATATTGGGATGCTAAATAATTTGTATGTCAATAACTATGTAGTTTCTATTTATGTAATAAATGCTTTAAAAGTAAAATAAATTGATTTTACTTACCTATTTAAACTTATATTATTATATGATTATATATTATATATATATTATATATAATTATAATATATTATAATTATATATATATTATATATATATATATATATATATATTATTATATATATTATATATTTATATATATATATATATATATATATTAATATTATTTTATATATTTCTCAAATGTTAAATGTATACAGACCTGTAAAAAGGTAATGATTCATGAAATTTCATTTGCATTAAAATATTAAAGAGAAAAAGATAAGTTTTCAGGAATTCATGTTTAGAACGTCATCTGAATTTAAAGGTTTTGCTGGTTAACAAAGCCCGTGAATATGATATTCAGTTGGGAACCAGCCTTCGTAACCATAGCTGTGTTTGTAATACATTTAAAAAGGTATAGCTATGGGACTTATAACATATATCAATGGTGCTGTGTTTATTTAAAACTCTTGGTATACATGTGTCAAAACTATAATTTCAGATATTTTTTCGACTAGGAAATTCCTACAGCTTCTCACGTATACAGCCAAAATCCGCAATTTTTGAATGTGGCATCTGAATAATGTCCATGGCCACAGAATAACAGGCATTCAGCTGCCTTAAAAAGAGGGACACGAAAATACATACCTTTCGATATTTAACATAATAGCATAATATAAATGGTTACCTTATACTGGATTGGACGTAACTAGAGAATTGGAAACAATAATGTGTGTTAATAACTTTATTAGTCAATGTGGAAACGATAAATGAAGATACTTCCTCTATTCATTTTAATAATTCTATCCAAGATACGTACATTAACAGATAATGATCTTGATGAAACATTTGATGCTAAAAATTTATATAATAACAACTATAGATAATGTAGATATCTGGCTATATGTTACATTTTCCATGTAGGACCATCAAGTGTTTTCTGTATGGAGTGTGAAAGTTTTATTTAATACATGTGCGCGCATTTGTAAGAGTTTTATTATATGTAATTTACGTTATATAATTTTTTTGCCTCGCAGAATAAAATTACTTTTCTATATCTCTATATATATATATATATTATTATATATATTTATATAATTATATTATATATATATATATATATATATATTATATATTATATATATATTATATATTATATATATATATATATATTATATATTATATATTATCATATATATTATATATATATATATATATATTAATATATATTTATATATATTATAATATATTATATGATATATATATATATATATATAATATAATTATATATATATATTTATTATATATTTATATATATAATATATATATTATATTATATATTATATATATTTAATTATATATATATATATTTTATATATATATTTATATATATATATATAATATATATAGTATATATATATATATAAATATTATATATATATATATATATATATATATATATATACATATATATATATATATATATATATATATATATATCTATATAATATATATATAATATATATATATATATTATATATATAATATATATATATATATATATATATATATTATATATATATATATATATATATTCCATAGTTCAATGAAATTATTTTTCCACCAGAATGTGTGTGTTTTCGGATGGAAACTTGAAACAGCAAAGCCCCACAGTAAGACAATAAAGCCGTAAAGACAAAGCGCATAACCAGGGGGGAGGGGGCCTCTGGGGCTATTTGCGCTACTGCCTTAATTGAGTTATAGCTTTAGGGTCGAAAAAAACATGTTTTTATTAGACCTTCAATAACGTCTATTAAAGTTCATCACATAATAAAAACTAAGAAAGTTAAAGTATAAAATAAATCTGCCTCATAGTGCAGTAAACGGATTACGAAAAGAGAAATACAAAGTGGTGTAAAACTTTATTAGAAAAAAATTGTACATTAACGTCAACAACTACGAAATAATTTTTAGTGTTCGCGCATAATATTGGGTTCTGAAAACCCCCTAAATATGAGTTCTAACACCAAAAATTTATAATAAACAAAATTTAGACAGTTCCGGTCCTAATATACCCCAATACCCAAAAGAAAATTTCGGTTCCAGCACCGGCTTCGGCTCCGGCCCTGGTTTCAGCGTTT
>JABUQX010004797.1:55000-57500 GCA_015478945.1 Trachelipus rathkii
TTTCCACTCGTTTGATAGGATATTTTGCTGTAGTGTTCAAGAGAGATTTTTCGATTTCCAAATGTCTCTGGGGTAGTAATTTCACTTTTCTAACATAGAGATAGGCTTCTAACAACTTGTAAACAGGTCCAGGATATACAGCCGTTGCAGTAGGTTTACTTTTTATTTTAAGAGCGAATTTAGGATTTGAACGGGTTAATCGAATTCTAGTATCTACAGCTGGTAGGATAAGTCTTTCTTGAGAGATGTCACCGTTTAAGTGTCCGTAAAATTGATATATGTGTTCCTTGTAGCTTTATCTGCTTTATCTATTTGTGCCGCCTCGTATTTGAGACTATAAAAACCACTAGACTGAAGATGAGACTATTTAGCATCGTCGGAATAATTTAATAAAAGTTCTATATAACTCTATAAGAATAATTTGCAGCTGACGCACCTAAAGAAGTTTCATTGAGATACACTTCAATCTGATTAAAACAAGTATACAGGAAATTGGATTCTGTGTATACTATGTGATCGTCAGATGATGGAAGGTCTGTACCATCGGGTTTCGTAAGTTTCGTTTTCAGATATAAAAACACGTTGAATGGATCTAAATCTGAGATCCGAAGTACCTGTATAATTGAACCGAGAGTGGACATCGTGTTGGTAATGAGTGTACGGGGTTGATGCTGATGAAATTGGTTTCACTTACACTAATCTGGGTGGGGTTCATTGAGAAGAGATCCAGTTCACTCTTACAGCAGTCTGGACTAGAAGGATGGAGGAAATGCATCTTGTATGTGAGGGTGCTGATCGTATAAGGATCGGATCGGGGATTTAGCTTTTCTTATATTCGGCTACAGTATGATAATGTTTATGTAAAAGATGTCAGTTAGTAATTAAATAGCAAATACATAATTGCATTTTTTCTTTAGAGTTTTTTTAGTCTTAAGTTTTTTCTTAGCGCACATTTCATTCGTCCTTTACCTTGACACATCATCCTGCGTCTTATTTTGCGTTTTACATCATCCGACATCTCATCTGACACATCTGTAATTCGCCTTTTTAAGGACTCGCGGGGGTTAGCCTCCAGCGCTATATCTTGTAACGTTGCATCCCTGTATCATTATATGTTTTTTACTATATATTTCTACTCCTCTTTCTAAATATTGAGGCATTGCATCTTTCATAATTTTATGAGAAAATCTCACCCAGTCCATATCTCTTTTCTAATTTTGCAATTATTACTATCATTATTACCATTATTAATATTAAACTTCTGTCAGGCACTATCTTTACACTGTTGTAAGAGTTAAGTTAATTGAATGAAATAAATATAACTATCTACATCACTTATATATAATCTTACACTTATCCTTATTTTTAGAAGGTTTTCTAACAGCATATATAAAAGATTTTCTACTCTGTTAGAAAATAGTCCATCATAATATAGTTAAAGCGTCTGCTTCTTTCTAATATGAACTTTACACAATAGGGTCCCGTCTGTGAATGGGTACGGTCTACCTTCGACGTCCTTTAAATGGAATCGCACAAACCCGAAATGTGAGCGACTCAGAGGGAAGTAATGAACATTAGGAAAAGATATAACTTTTCCCTTTTTAGGAAAATGAACTACCCTTAATAAAAGGGCTTTAGTATTCCCTACATACTGATGGTCAAATATATCTGTATAAACGTAAGCCATCCCTTGATCATGTAACATCTCCGAAGGAATGCATATATAATTGAGAGATAAGTCTGAGTCATTAAGACTATTGTTCAGAGTTGGGGAAGGTTCATTAATTCCAATATGTCTACTTAGAACAGTAGAATGTTCTACTACAGCTTCGTGTTCATGCTCCACATCTACGAAACAAATATGAGCTTTTAAGGATAAGCACTTGAGAGTCTCTCAAATTCACTCCTGTTGTCGATCTTAAAGTGATTAATACCCTGTCTTCCCTAGGGTGGTTATTAATAATGTATATTAAATCCTTACATATCTTACTTACAGCAAACTGAGTGTTTACATAAATGTATATGTCTTGGATTGAGCGGTAATATCCCCTTTTTAACACAAATTTTTTGCAGAAATATTCCAATCCTTTAAATGTTACACGTTTTAAATCGGATATGTTTTTAATTTTTAATACAGATTTAACATAATCTGCAGCTCTGTACACCATTATCCAATGACGTGTCTGAGGGAGATTTTCAATATTTGCGTCTAATATCATTTCGCACAGTCCTACCTCTTAGAGATCTTTGTTAAGTTGGATAGGATTCATTAACTCGGTCGTAAAATCTGAAACTTTATTATCAGGATGTAGATCCAAAGATGCCGAAGATGGCAGAGTTAAATAGAAATGATCAACACTCTCCATGATTACGATGACTAAAGATTAATGTTTCGTGATTTCACTAGCTTTTATATATGAATTAAACTTGTTAAGGTAGCCCACCCATTTCACCAGATACTGTTTATTTTTACCTCTTCCTATTGAACCTAATATTTTTT
>JABUQX010004798.1:0-23916 GCA_015478945.1 Trachelipus rathkii
TTCTTTTCCCTTTCTCTCTCTTAGAATCTCTACCTTCTGCCTCTCTCTCTATATATCAATAAGGTCGCGTATAGTATATGGTATTAGTATAATTATATACGGGAGACCTACTACTATATAGGTTGAACTATACTATCACCGGTCAGTGATACCGTGATGATTCTATCTATTATATATATATAGTATATATACGTATAGTATATATTATATATATATCCGAGGGAGAGAGAGGAGGAGAGAGAGCGAGAGAAGAGAGAGAGGAGAGAGGAGATGGGTAGAGAGAAAATAGTATTGTCAAAGACTTATCCAGAAGAACTTATGATATTAATTGATAATAATCATCATTCAGATAAGGGCAGACTCAAAATTTTATCGGACCTTTAAATTGCATGCAGCTAGGGATGTCGACAAAATTCTCTACTCAAAACAAATATCTGAAGAACCTTAGATTCTATTATTTGGCCAATATGGGTATTATTTTTTGACAGAATAATTTTTAAACTTAATGATCAACGTGGATTTATGAGCAAAAATGACTAATTCTTTCGGACAAGTGATACATTCCAACTATTATTTAAAACCATCGTAGAGATGGATTCACAAGATGGGTTTCCTGAATACTTGGTAGACATTTTTAGTCTGATTCGCCCAGAATTCGACACGGCGTTGTTGAAAGGAGTTTCCTTCTAAATCGTCATAAAGACATGAAGCAAGATGAGTAGGCCAGACTGTCAAATTTGACTTATTTTCCATAAGAAAGAATTTTAATTAAGTTTTATCATTTATGCCAATCTGGATATGAAATATTATAAATAGAGATTCGGAAGAAATAGGAAAGACGAAATTTTGATACTTCTTTTCAAGTAGTCTATAGTGTGTGTATTACATGATTTGTAATTCCATATTTATATACTAATCTATAGTTCTAATATTAATATATTATAATCTATATATATATATAGTATTATTATTATATGTATATATACTATATTAGTATAGAGTACATATACTATATTTTATATGGGTAATTAATACTAATATTATATAATATATATGAAGTTTTAATTATTTTAAAGTGCCTCCCCATGTTTTCGGTTCACCAGCGATACTGATTTTATATATATCACTCATATATATAACTATATATATATATATTATATTATCATAATATATATAATTATAATATAGTTATATATATATAATTATCTATTTATATATTGATATATATTATATATAGTAGTATATATATATTATATATAATAACGTTTATTTGGGATTTTGACACCATAAATACTTCAAGGAAGCATTGGTGATTGTTGCTACTTCTGGTATATACTAAACCTGAAAACCAAATAAAAAATTAACTTTGATTTTTATTGTTAAATGTATTGTTAAAGATATATTTTTCTAAATTAATTTTAAAATGAATATTTTGATTTAAATGTTCTTTAAGTATAAAAAAATTTATTTTAAAATAAAATTATATATGATGTTTGTGCGATATTTTAAATATACAGATATACTGATAAATTTTACTTAACTTATATATTTCACAACTCAAAACAACATTTAAGAGATATTTGCAAGTTTTAAAAATATATTATTATTTTTTTTATATATTTATTTTATTTTTATTTTTTTTTTAACATGAAACTATGGTAATGTCTTAAGAAGACTTAAATAGCTAGGTTTTTTAATTTTTCGATTATTCCTTTACCGAATATATAATAGGTTATTTATATACTATGCTATATATATATAATATATATATTATATATATTATTATATTATATTATATTATATATATATGCTATTATATTTATATATAACTGGGTCGTCATGGGGGGGAGAGGGGTGGCAGCTGCCCCTAAGAAGCGTTTACTCTTATATGAGTCTACTGCGATTTTTTGATCAACGTGACTTTCCAGGTGGCTGTTTAAGTAGTTATTAACGCACTATATGTATAGTATATATATATATAGGTATATAATATATTATATATATATAATATATAATTATATTATATATATATATATATATATATATATATAACGTATACTACTATATATATAATATACTATATATATGCTATATATATATATTCACTTATATATATACTATATATAGTATATATGGCGAGGGTAGGAGGCAATGTATTTTCTCACATTTCTCTTGCCGATACGGTCTTCTCATTCATTTTATATGCTCTTTAATTTGTAGATAAGAACTTGTTGTTATTCTATCTATGGTTTTTTTAATGTTGATATGGTATTATAAACATTTCTAGATTTTTGTGCTCAGTACGGATTCTCATTCTTTCTAGTGTTTCAAGGTTCAAAGTAGATTGAAAATTATCACTCAACCGCTCATGTAAAGTTCTAGTAGTTTTCAATTTCATCAAGAGTCTTGGATATTAGGGATCCTCAGTACGTACGTTTTACTTAAATATTATATTACATTTTTGTGTATTTACTCTGAAAAGTAGGGATTTTGCAACACATGATCTTACATCGTCCTATGAGGTTAGTTTTATTTTAAAGAAACTATTTTTATTACAGCAGAAATTAGTGTTTTAACTATTTGCTATACTTTTAATGACATATTGAAAGAGATTTCAGTAGTAAACCTATTATATAAATATAAATATATATAGTATATACTACTATATATATATACTATATATATATATATAATATTTATATATATATATATATAATAGCGGTAATGTATATATATATATACTTATAGTATAACTATCTTATATTATATATAATATATTATAATATAATATTATACTATTATTATAGTACGAGACATATATCTATATATGTATTATAAAAATATATATATATATATATATATATATATATATATATTATATATATAGGTAGTTAGCAAGATGCTTGGAATTTATTAGGAGGAAAAGACGATACTAAAAGGTGCTATGTAAGGAGAAAACAGAGGTAAATGAACAGTTTGTAAGGAGGATGAATGAGGACATTCAAGGAAATATGGAAGCTCTTCTGGAAGGAGCGCGAAAGGTTAAGAATGAGATAAGGGGAATCTCATTAAATAATAAATAGGGATGGTGCTTTTGTACTGATGAAATGGATGTGAGGGAGTGTGGAAAGGAAACACTTCGAAAATTTGCATAATATTGGCAGTAATGAAGATGTGATAGTGGGAATGTATGTGGGTTTGATGGTGGCAAAAAGGAATAGGTATTTTTTGGGGATGAGGTTTTTATTAAGAAGGAAGGAGGTAAGGGTAGAGTGGAAAGTTGAAAATGGTAAAATCTGCAAGTAATGAAATTATGGTGGAAATGATTTAAATGATGTAAATTATGTTGATTGGATTTGGAGGATTTGTGTATAAAAGCGTTTATGGAGGTATATATTTTCGAAGGATATTAGACCAGTAATAGTACTTATTACAGGGTTACGGGAGATAAGGGGAAATGTAGAAATTATAGGGAATAAGTTTATTGAGTGTTGTACGGAAGATATATGTAGTATTTTGGTCAAAAGAGTGCTCGGGTGACTGAAGGACTGATTGGTGAGAACAAGGTGCGCTTAAGAAGTGGTAAAGCATGTGTGGATCAAATCTTTACATTGACATAAATGAGAGAGAAAAGGAAAGAATAAATGTTTTGGTTTCATGATTTGCACAGGCGTATGATAAGGGTTAATAGGGAAGCTCTATGGCGTGTTAGTGGATACTATGGTGTTGGTGGTAGGTCTTCTGAATGGAATCAAAAGTATGTATGAGGATGGTGAGGCGTGGTTTAAGAATAAATGGTGTCTAAAGTGATTGGTTTTAAGTATTAATAGGGAGTGAGACAGGGTTGTGTTTGTCTCCTTGGTTATTCTCAATTTGTATATGGAGGGGGTTAATGAAAGAATTAGAGGCTGGGGTGGCCAGGAAATGGTTGTTAGAATGATGGAGAATTGGGGAGAGTGGAGGGTGCTATCTATTATATGCGATGATTTGGTTCTGTGTGGTGATGTGAAGAGAGTTTGAGAGATTGGTAGAGAGATTCTGGCGGGTATGTAAAAGGAAGGGGCCTGAAGTAACGATGTAGATCAAGTAAGGTTATAGTTGTGAGTGAAGGATGCTCAAGTGTGAAGTTAATGTTAGTGGTGGAGAGTGGAAAATGTTGAAGTTTAAAAATTTTGGGGTATGTGTTGGATGAGAAGGGGACGAATATGTAGAATGTGTAGGAAAGTTGTGAATGGTAGGAAGGTTTGCTGTGCAATTAAATCGTTGGTGAAATGTAAAGACTAAGTCTGGAGTGCGCTAGGGTACTTGCATTGATGGTATGTTGTGTACTGTGTATTTGGTATAGTGGCGGACTATAGGTTTTGGAATAAGAAGTATAGATCTAAGGTATAAATGTTTTCAGATGGACAATTTAAGGGGCGTGCTAGATGTGAAAAGACTTGATAAATGAAGGCGATGAAATATATAGAGAGTTGTGGGGTTGAAAACAATGGGTAAAACGAGAGAATAGAATGAAAGTATGCTTGAGATGGTTTGGTTCATGTGAAAGGATGAAATGATAAAGTGCGTCTGGTTAGTCGGAATGTATAGTGGTGGGTGTGTTGGGAACCGGAGCGGTTGGGAGACCGAAGAAAAGTGATTGAGTCAGTAAAGGAATGTTTGCATGAAGAATGTGAGTTTGGAGAGGCGAGAAGAAAGGTGGCTGGATAGGAGAGAATGGGGGGTGTTTAGGGGTATGGTTGTGGCCCATGGGTCAAGGGATGAACCTAATTGAGATTACATAGTGTGGATCCGTGCGTCCATGAAGGCTTAGGTGGATTTTTTATGTGAGACGAGTTCTTACTATTAATGGTAAAAGAGGGGCGTAAGGATGGCTTCTTTTTGCATTTGTCATTCTCTACTTGCTTTTCTTTTTCCGATGCTTGTAGCGCACTTACCCATTTATAAGGAAAAAGGAGATAAAGAAAGAAAGAAGGAAAAAAGAAATATATATATATATATAATATATATATAATATATATATTATATGTATTATATCTATATATTCTATATATATATTATATATACATTATATATATATTATATTATATATATATATATATTATATATATATTATTATATTATATACTTTAATATATTGTTTTGCAGTAATTTAAAAGGAAGACCTAAAATAGGCATGGGTGTGTTGAAAGAGAAGATAAATAACAGTAGTCAACTACGACTACAAAGAGGATCCCTTACTTTGGGATATTTCCGACATGATGAAGACACACACCCCAGGCCCAAGCACCTGCCAGTCAGAGATAGTGGGTCCGATTTTGGAGCTAGCGTTTTCAGTAGATGAAGTCAAGAAAATGACATTGGTAGAAACGTTGGGACATGTCGTTATGATTATGACTGAGAAAGAAACAGTTAACTGAAAAGAAGTGTTGGATTCCACTAAAGACCTATAATTTTTGAAGATGCTACGCCACTTAAGAGAATGTCATATATTGAATGGTATGGAGCATATTACGCTTGGGTGAACATATTCTCAGGCGCTAAAGGGAGATTTTTTGCAAGTTTTTGTATTTTATTTCCACAAAATTAAAGTTCGGTCAGAGGGGTACTAGGCTCTTTAATAATAATGACTTTAATAAATACTCACGACTCGACTCGTTCATCCGTCTGCTTCTGCTAAGAAGACAAAAACAGGTGGATAAAACTGCTGTTGAAGTGTAGATTGTTTCTAAAGGATGTGCGGTAGAAATTCAAATTACTCAGCATTCTAAGAAATCATAGAAAGAAATAAAAAAATATTATCCTCAATAATTTCATGTGTGATATTTTTGGTAGACGCGTTTACGCTTCAGGTAAGATATGATGAGGGGTGTTGCAGAATTGTGCGCTACGGAAGCATGGGGAGATCAGGTCCATGGAAAAGTCATTTTTGAAAGCCGTAAAAGAAAATGTCAATAGCATCAGTTCAGCATTTTAGAATGAATCATTTCTCTATGTGGTTTACTATAAAGGAAAGCATCGTAAATAAGGTAAGGAGTGTGGAGTGTATAAGCTTACTAGCAGATGAAACGCTGATATTTCTGGAAAGGACAATTATCATAGGTTGCGCTATTAGACAAAGGTTCGAATGAGGTAAAGAGATTTTATTGGCATTTGAAGAGTGAAAGCGCTCGACGTTCAAACTATTGAAAAGCCATTGACGATTTTGTAACGACCGAAGGTCACGACCGAAGAAATGCGTGGGCTTGGGTTCGATGGCTGTTCTACCGAGTTCTGCAGAGGAGGGTGTCCAAGCAATATGGCAGAAAAAGTATAAAAAAGCAATGTTCTTTCATTGACACAAACAAAATCAGTAGTAAATGATTTGAGACTCACAATAGAGAAATCCGCAGATATTGTGGAACTATAAAGGGGACTTATCGTTTTTTTCGAGAGTCGGTCTTTAAGAAGAGAAATTAATGAAACATCCGAGTTGTTCAGACAGTGGTCTGAACAACAAGTGATATCAGAGTGTTTTAAGAACAGCATTTGTAAATGAATGCAAGATTAGAAATCTTTATTTGAAGGGAAATACGTGCCAGAAGAAAATTTTTGCGCTTTTCCCAGTTGAATTTGCGGGCATGTAGATGTATTCCATCATTGGCTATGATGTTGATCGGAAGATATCTGCGCTGTAAGAGCAGTTTGTATATGCTCCTCCAATGACAAACCTTGGATTATTCATCAAGAACTTGCAGGGACATTCAACACATTGTTTGGAATGGTTAGAGAGACCGGAACCACATGGGAAAGATAAGAAAAAAATAAATCACCGATTAAGTTTATTAGTGCTAATCCAATTGTCAGAGCAACTTGGATATGTCTGAATATAACGGATTGTTGGTAGAACAGAACCACCGCCCAGCGAGGCAACACAAGCCGAGCACCTACAGCAGCATACCAGCAAAAATCATACGGAGTTTTCTGGAGAAGCATCTTAATAACTAACTTCTAAGATTATAACCTTTCTTGAAATTAAAGGGTATTCTACCTCGCGAAATACACTCGCTTATGCTTGACATATCTCAAACTACTACTCTTCATAGAATCACAAAACAATGATGAGTTTAAGGAAAAGAAGCTTCATTTTATAGTTTTTAAAAAATAAGAAGGCATAGAAGAAGAGCTAGAACTTTGGGTAAATTTTGAAGGACAAGGAAACATGAGTAGTGAGAATAAAAGTCTTAGTTGTCTCCCAAGATTTTAAAAGTGACTTTTCTTTCCGTCGACGAAAACGCTTGGATGATACTACTCGCCCAGCTATGACACCAGTAAGTAGAATATTTTCAGTATATGCGAAGGATCAAGGACTTGGCTGGAAGTATATGGAGAGCGAGAGGTTAAACGGATTGGTTATGATTATTGTTTTAATAAAATATATTTTTTAAATATTAATCATTTTAACTATATCACACTGTTTCTCGTTTTATTGTCTTCTTTTATATACTATATACTTATAATAACATATATATAATCATATTATTATTTATATATATATTATATTAATATTAATTATTTAATATAATTATTATATAATATTTATATAATAATATATATATATTATATTTAATATATCATATGTTAATATATATATATATTATCACATTTATAATAATATATATCATAATACTTATTATATAATTATATATATATATATATATATATTATATATATATATATATAATTATATTATATATATATATTATATTATAGTATATATTATATTATACATATTATATTATACTATATTTATATATATTATAATTAATATATTTATTATATATATCTTATATATCTATCTATATATATATATATATCAAATGGGCCCGGGGTTGCAGCTTCAAGCAAGTGCCTGAAACTGAAATTAAGTGAGTTATTAACTATATATATATATATATATAGTATATATATAATATATATATATATATATTATATCTATATTTATTTATATATATATATATGTTATATATATATAATATATATACTCTTATTATATTATAGTCATATTTATTATATTATTATTTTATATATATATGATATATATATAAGTAATTATATATATATTTATAAATATATTAATAGTTAGTATATAAAGAAGACAATAAATACTGAGAACATTTGTTGGATAGTTTAAGATTATATTTAAAAAATATATTTATTATTAAAACATCATCATATAAAAATTCCGTTTTAACCTCTCGCTCCATAATTATGTCGGGCAGCCAATTTGATCTTACGCAAGAAGTATCTGGAGAAAAGTGTTCTAACTGTATGGTGGTGCATGGCTGGGCCGAGTAGTATTCATCAAGGGGTTTTTTCGTCGGGGACAGGAAAGAAGTTCATCTTTCTTTAAAACTGGGAGACAACAGATCTAGTTTCAACTATCATTTCTCTTAGTCTTCAAATTTTTACCAAGTTCTAGTCTTTTCTGATGCCTTCTAGTGGTAAAAACTATAAATGAAGCTGTCTTTTCCTTTATCTCGAATTGTTGAGTAGGCTGTGGAAGGATATGCGATATGTAATTGCGATAACAGGGGTGTATTTCAGTAAAAACGGTAATTTAAGAGAGTTATAAGATTAGATACGTAGTTATTAAGAGATGCTTCTACATAATCGTAGGATTTGTTGCTGGTGGTTGCTGAGAGTGCTGCGGTGCTTGTGTGCGGTGGTGCTGCGGTGATTCTGTCTACCAACATCGTAGTATAATCTTCAGATAAGTCCAAGTTGCTCTGGATTTGCATTAGCATTAAACACTTAATGTGATTTTTTTTTCTTCATACTTTCCTAAGCCCTAACCATTTCCACAATGTGTTGAATGTGCTGCGAGGTTTTGATGATAATCAAGGTCTTGGATTGGAGAGATTTCAACTGGCTCTTACATGCAGAGTACTTCGCAGATCACATCATAGCCATGAATCGATGAGTTTCATGCGTAAATTAACATGAAAGCGCGATTTTTCTTGTGCCGTATTTCCTTCAATGGAAGGATTTTCTAATGCTATTTGCTATCATTTGTGCAAGTGCTTCTTTAACACTCTGACTTCACTTGTTGTTGTTAGCAAATTGGTCTGGAAGAGGACTTGGGATGTTTTGGCATTAATTTTCTTCTTTAGACCGACTCGCGAAAAAACTTAATAATGTCCTTTATAGTTCCACAGTATTGCGGATTTCTGGTATTGTGTTAAAATCATTTACTGACTGGATTTTGTTTGTGTGCAAGAGGAATGAAGAAAGCTTTTTATACTTTTCTGCATATTGCATTGGGGGACGCTCTTCTTTGCCAGACTCGTAGAAGCCATTCGGAACCCAGCCAAGCCATTTCATCGGGAATCCAGATTTTATCGGCGTGACAAAATACGTCAATGGATTTCTAATTGGGTTTTTTGCGTCGAGGCGCTTCAGCTCTTCAAGCCAATAAATATTCTTTGATTCATCGATACTCCTTTGTCGAAATAGCGCAAGCTATGGATAATTGTTCCTTTTCAGAATAATTTTTTTTTTGTATTTTTTTTTTTTTTTAGGGTTTCATATCCAATATGAGTTACACGCACGCTTCCTTCACCTTATTAACGATGCTTATCTTAATAGTAGAACACATAGAGAAATGATCATCATGTAATTGAACTGATTGTATGTGAATTTTTACCCTTTTCAAAAAATGGGTCTTTCAATGATGATCTGGATCTTTCGTAAGCGGCAGCGATTCTTGGGCAACACTCTCATCATGATGTCTTACTTGAAGCGTAAATCGCGGTCATGAAAAATTATCACACATGAAATTATGAGGATAATAATTTTTTATTTTTTTCTAATGTTTTTCTTTTAGAATGCTGGTTAATTTGAATGTCTACGGGGCAAATCTCGTAGGAAATTGGGCAGCTTAAGCAGTTTTATGCACTATGGTGTTATGTGTGTTCCTTAAAACACATGGCATTCATATAATTAATTGAAAGGTTTATTATTTAAAGAGCTAGGGACCTCTGATGACTTTAATTTGGTGAAATATAAATAAACAACTTGAAAATGCTCCTTTAGGCGTCCTGGGTATGTCAGTCAGGTGAATATTGCTCAAATTCATAATTGAAATTTCCTATTTATGTGGTGCTCTTTCAAAAATTAATAGGTCTTAGTGGAATCCAACACTCTTTCAGTAACATGTTTCTTTTCTTTCTCAGTCGAAATCAGTAAGTCGCGAATGCAACGTTTATACCAATGTATTTTTCGTGACTGTCTGTACTGGGAAACGCTTAGCTCCAAAATCTGGAACCCAGTATCTTGATGTCGAGGTAGGCTGGGCTGGGTGTGGGTTCTATATCATGTGAATTTGCGAAGTAGGAGGGATTGCCTCTTGATGTAGTCTTAGTTGACTTAATTGTTATATTTCTTCTTCACCGCTACCATTTCCATTTTTATGTCTTCCTTATTAGAATTATGCAAACATATATCATAACTAATTACCTATATATTATTTAATTACTATAATATAATATATATATAGTATATATATATAATATATTTATATATATTATATATTATATATATTTTTTTATATATATTATTATATATATAAATTGTATATTTACTTAATAATAATAAATTCTTCTTTTTTTTATCTTCTTTCTCTTTTTATCTTTTTTTTCCAAGATTGGGAGTAAGGTGCGCTAAAAGCATCGGAAAAGAAACTGCCCATAATCCAAACATGAAATGATGAAAGAAAGCCCAGCCTTACCCCCGCCCTCTACATTAATTAGGATAGAACTCGTAGAACCAGAAAATCACCTAAGCTTCAGTGGGACACGCGACGGATGACATATGGTAAGTCGTCAGGTGTAGGGTTAATCCTTGACCAGGTGGGCCAACATACCTTACAAACAACGCATTCTCTCTATCATGCACAAGTTCTTCTCGCTCTGCAAACTACACATTTCTCTCATGCAACATTCCTTTCTACATCATACTTATTGTCTTCGGTCTCCAACCAGGGGCGGTTCCAACAAACCCCACTATACTGCTTTTCCAAGGATTATGATATTAAGTTTTCCAATGAAAAACATCTCCAACATACTTTCATGTTATTCTCTGTTTACGCTTTTTCACACACAAACTCTCTAATATGTTCATTCCTATTTTATCAATTCTTTTCACCTAACACAGCCCTAAGATTGTCCATCTGGGGAAACACATTGATTTGAGATTTCTTTTATACTCAAACATATCTCGCTACTAATAAGAATACACAGTAACAACATACATCATAGCAAGACCTAGCGATCCCAGACTTTAGTTTTTTACATTCACAACGATTATTACAGCAACTTTCCCTACATCACAAACTTTCCTAATACACGCTCTGCATTAATTGCTTTCCTTTCATCCAATCCATACGAAATATTTAAACTAAGACCTTGTTTCCATGCTGCTCACCAACTAACATAACTTCACACTGAGAGGCTATCCTCACTACAATAGTAACTTATCTTATCTATGTTTAATTGAACTGAGTCTTGGCCTTACGCCTGCGCATTTACATCTGGCTGTAATCCTTCGTCTTGCTCACATCATGATTCAAACTCATCGAAATGAACTAGGCAAAAAATATCCGCAATATAATAGATAGGGCAACTCCATACATCTCATGTCTCCCATCATTCTAACACATTTCTGCACCACATCTAATTCTTTTCATAACCATCATATAACCAATGAATACCAAGAGACCATAAACAACGTCTCACTCCGCATCATTAAAACTAACAATGACCTTTTGACATTTATTCGTACACGTCTCACTATCTCACTACATACTTTGATTCCATTCAGAAGCCTACAACACCGATATATACTAACATGCCATAAGATTTCCTATACCCATTATCATACGCCTGGTTGCAATCCCATGAAACTTAATACAATTTATTCTTTTTCTCCTTCTTTTTTTCAATCATTTGTTTCAATGTCGAAAGATTTGACTCCACACATCCTCTACCCTCTAGCGACTTGGTTCTTCACCAATAGTCCTTAAGTCATGACTGCACTCTTTTGACCAAATCCAGCATATATCTTCCTACAACATTCATAATTTTCTATAATTTTACAGTTCCCTTTATCTAATTCGCCTTATATAAGGGTACTATTAGGCGGTCTGAATGTCCTGGAAATATAATCTCCATAAACGCTTTATTACATCAACTCCAAGTAGCTATCATCACATCTCACTCCATTATGGAATCACTTCACCATAATTTCATCTATGCCTGAGATTTACCATTTTCAACTTTCTCATCTACCCATTACTCCTCCTTCGCTAATATCATCCCAAAAACCTAATTCTTCTTGCAATCAAACACCCATTCACTCGGATCACATTTCTTACTGCAATATTGATGGCAGCGTATTTTTCGAAGTGTTCTTGTCACACTCCTCTCCAATCCATTTCATATTTACAAGCACATCCTAATTTATTATCTAAAGCAGGTTCCCTTATTCTCATTCATTAACTCTTTCTATTTCTATTCTAACTTCATTATCAAATATCGATTACATATCCTCTTAAATGTCGATTTAACCTCTTGTTGTCTGCCTACATATGCACCTTTTTAGTATTCTTATTTCCTTATAATATGTACAATCATTATTGTTGAGGAGTATGAGTATGACGTTGAATAATTGATATATATAGTATAGTATAATATAATATATATATATATATATTAGTTATTGATATATGATATATATATAGTTATATATTATATATATTTATTATATTATAGTATATATATATAAATAGTATAGTAGAATATATATACTAATATATATTTATAGTGTGATATATATATATATATATATATACATATACTATGATTACATCTCACCGCATATAGTCATACTTAATATTATTAATAGACTACTTATATATATATTATATATATATATATAGTTGGGTTCTACTACTGTATAATCGTCTGTCAACATATGGTCATTAAAGTATAGCAAATTATGTTGAAAACCATAATTTAGTGTTTTGTAATGAAAAATAGTTTTTTAAGAAGCTAAGACTAACTATATGGACGAGTAGATATGTTTGGAAAATCCTACTTATCAGGGATAAATTACGCGAAAGGATTATATAATATAATATTTAAGGTAAAAGTACGTATGAGGATCTAATAGTATGATCTGTGAAATTGGAACTATAATTTACATGAGGCGGTGTTGAAGTGAGTAATTTCAGATGCTACTTGATGATGAAGCTTGAAACTTAATAAAGGGAATTGAGCATCGATGAGCAAAAATCTAGAATTATATATATACTATTCAATTGGTTCGACCGGTCGGCCGTCTAGCATTATAATTACGATTGATACAACACAGTTCGTTATCTAATTTAAGGAGCAATTAAAATGAGTGAGAAGACCTACGTAATGTCAAGAGAGAATGTGAGAAAATGAGATTGCACACCTTTAGTAGTTGGTAGGTGGCCTTGCCATATCATATATATCATATATATATATTTTATATATTATATCTACTAATATTTATAGTAATAGATATATATATTATATATATATATATATATATATATATATATATTATATATATATATATAGTATCTATTATATATATATATATATATATTATATATAAGGTATATATATGTCTCTGCCCACCTGGAAGGACGTTGGTCAACTGTCAGATGAGAGCCTATAAGAGTAAACACTTTTAGGGGGGCAGCTGCCCCCCTGCCCTCCCTGAAGTGATTAGTTTATATATATAATTTATATATATAATATTAATATATATATAATATATATATATATATATAGTATTATATATATTATATATATTATATATATATATATATTTATATTATTATGCAGGATAACGAAAAATAATACACGCTGGGTGATATTTTTGTTACTATAAATCATAGACTGTGGCATCATGTTAAAAGTAAAAATAAAATAATAAATATATAAAAAAAGTATCAAGTTCTCAACACGTGAATGATGCTAAATGCTTTTGTAGAAGTTTCATAGTGATGAGAATTTATCGGTAATATTTTCAGCTAAAATAGTTACAGCATCATATATAATAATATTTAAATGATTTTTTTATTAAAGAATTATAAATCAAAATATCATTTATTAAAATTATTAAATTATTTTTAAAATTCCAATTTAAATAAAATCAAATTTTTTTATTTGGTTTCAGCTCTACCCAATAAATTTGCAACCATCAAAGTTTGAAGTATTTATGGGTGTCAAATCCAAATAATATATATTTATTTATATATATATTATAATATATATATATATATATATATATACTCTATAGTATAGTATTAATATATGTATATATATTATATAATATTATATAATTAACTTGTACGTATTATATATATATATATTATATATATATATATAACGTATATATATATATCTAGTAGCCGGCTCTGGGTGAACGAAAGATGGGGGTGGGGGGCAGCTTTAAAAATAATTAAAAAACCGCATTATTCACTATACTATATAGGTATATATTATATATATATATATATATATATATAGGTATATATATATTAATATATATTATTATATATATATATTAATCATATTCTATATTATATTACTAGTATATATTATAGTATAGTATGAGATATCAATTGCATGTAGTAGCCGCCACAACTAAGTACTTGAAGAAGATAATTCTTTTTCCCATTTTCTTCGCGAATTATTTATACTATTCTATTTCCTAGGATTTGTGATTTGATTTTGATATTAATTAAGACCAGTTCTTTTTCTATGGAAGTAAGTAAAATTGTGACAGTCTGGCCTGGGACTCATCTGTGCTTCGGATGTCTTTATTACATTTAGGAAGGAAAAGACCTTTATCAACCAGTGCGGGTTTGTTGCTGATTGTGGGGGATTCAGACGAAATAAGTCACAAGATTCAGGAACCATCTTGTAGGAATCATTCTCTACGATGGGTTTTAAAATAGTTTGAATGTATTTGTTCCGTTCGAAGAGATAGCATTTTGGTCTACTTTGGTCATAAATCACGGTGATTCATTAAGTAAAAATGATCTGTCAAAAAAGATACCATATGTTGCCATTAAAATCTAAGGCTTCTTCAGGAAGTTTGTTTTGGAAGGTAGAGAATTTTGTGGAATTCCCTAACTGCAGGAATTTTAAGGCCGATAAATTTGAGTCTTGGCCCTGTAATCTGAATGACTGATATTATAATTATTCATAAAGGTTTTGACATTGCGTGGTAGGTGAGATTCTTCTCTACCCTCTCTCTCCTCTCTCCTCTCTCATCTCTCTCTTTCTCTCTTCTCTATATATATATAATTATATTATTAAGTCGATAAATAAATAAAATGTACGAAAGCGTAGGGGAATAGGGGGGGTTGGAAGAGTTTATTGAAAGTGAGAGGGAAGGAGAGGAGAGTCAGGGAGAGGGGATAGAGAAGAGAGAGAGGGGAGAGCGAGAGATTTAAAACACAACTCGTTTGTTTCTTTCATCTAGCTATAAATTTAGTGGAGATTGAAATAAAGGACTGGCACCTTTACCATAATATTCCCCTCGCTTACCCCTTACTTCCGGATAAGGGCTGAATACAAGGGTAAGGAGAAGAGAGAGAGAGACGTAGTAGAGAGAGTTAGTGAGCAGTGTATGAATGACAGTTTCTTCGTTTGCGTTGTGCATTTCGATAGTATTAATTTTAGATTTAAATGCACTTTTAAAACGCTTATTTGAGATATCGTAAATTTTATTTGAATCAATATTTAATATTGAATTTTAAATTATTTTAAATTATTTTTTATTTGATTACCATTATTCATTTACGTATTTTTTATTATTTTTTAATTTATTTTTATGTTTTATAACATCTCGCTCAATACCATATGAGAACCAGACGTGGAAACGTGTTGCATTTGAAATAGCGATAATCGTAATAGCAGCGTGGGCAGAACGGTCCTGCTATTTATTAATCTTCTTAATATTCGAAAAATTTTATTCATTATTTTGAATTATTTTATTCATTTTTATTTGAATTTATTTATTTAATTATTTTAATTATTTTAATTATTTAGCGTAAACGTAATTGAATTCGTAGAATAACAATGTTTATTTATTGGTTTAGGTTTTTGTCAGCGAGCATAACACGAGTTTTCTTTATTAGCTATGTTCCAGTCAATGCAACAATTAAAACCAGAACATGCGCATCTACAAAGCGAGAGAGAGAGGGACGAGAGATTGAATGTAGTGATGAGTAGAGTGATTGACTTGATTGAAGATGAATGTTATAGAGAGGAGAAGTATTGATGTTAGTTACGGAGAGAGTTATTGGTTGAAATTTAATAGATGTTGAGAAAACAGAACTTTATAGCTTATTGTTGATGATTTGTAATTGATCAAGTATATTTAATGATTTTTTATTATTTGTATATTGATTATTTCAGGTTATATTTATAAAACTGATTGATTATATTTATTTTATATATATTATTAGTTTTTATATTTATATATATATTATAATATTTTGTTTTATATATTTATAGTTTTAATATATATATTATTTATTTTCATAATATATTATTTTATCTATATATATTTTTATGTATTTTTCATATATTTTATAATATTATAATTATTATAGTATATCTAATAGGTGTATTTAACTTTTCTTGTTTTGACTAGGTCGTATATTTTTCGGCCTTGACATTGCCCATACCCTATACCCAGCCTACATCTAGCCTACAACACCTATCCTATACCTGCACCTAACCTAACCTAACCTAACACGTAACCTAACCTAACCTAAAACCTAACCTAACCTAAGGCGTACACCTAACACATAGCCTACACCTATCTACACGCATGCACGCTAGCCTCAACACTACGCGCCTTGAGCTCACTTCCAGGTAACTGATGCCTAGCCATTTTGGTAGGTTATCACCATATGTGGCTAACACTCGCGCGTCAATGTACAGGGAGACCAGAATCGACCGTGTATGGTAGTCTATTCCTTAGAACTTATTTCATCCGTGCACACAACACACAAACACACTCACACACACAGCACACACACACACACGCACACTCAGTTACACACATAACTTACACACACACACACCCTTATACTTATACACACACACAGACAACACACACACACACACACTTACACACACATACACATCTAGGTCACAACTACACATTTCACTATGCACTTATCACACAATTAACTATGACACTTATAAACACATTCACTATAATGACACTTACATTTACCCATGACACTTACATTTACACTTATACACAGAGCGGTCACAACCAGCACACATACAGTCATCACAACCCACATTACACTTAATACAACGACATTCACTAATGACACTTACACTCACCATACGACACTTACACTTATTTTACAAACTTATACACAATGTATAAAAAAAGCATATAAACACGACTAACCCATTTGGTCTTTCATGGGTCCAAATTTTAGAACCCATCCTATATTTTAGGCACTTACACTACATTTTATATTTAAAAACATATACTTTACAGACGTTTAAAGCAGTAAATCGTAAATCAATAGAGGTGTTAACTAACACCTGGGGGGATGGATTAGAATGCTTTTGTTTTACTGTTTTACTGCTTTAACCAAAATGTTTTACTGTTTTCACTTATATGTTTTACTGCTTTAACTCACATATTTATTAACATTAAATATAGAATTTAAAGCAGTATCCAGTAAATCAAAATTAGAAGGTGTTAACTAAACACCTCTAGGGGGATTAAAAAAAGATTAAATAGAGGAGACAAGAAAGAAATGTCTTTTTTGTTTTTAACTGTTTTCTACTCGCTAAGCACTATTAAACTTCATGTTATTTACTCTGTTTTGAAACTTTATTATTCTCTGTTTTAGCTGCTAATATAAACTCACATATTTATTTAACATTACATACCTTAAGCGCAGTAATCAGTAAATCAAGAATAGAGGTTGTTACCTAACACCTGGGTGGTGCTTAGTATGGCTTTTTGTTTCTTTAACTGTTTTTTACTGGCTTTAAGGTCGAGTTTTCCCTGCTCCTTAGGACTCAACTGAATTATACTACTTTTTAAACTTCAATATGGTTTTAAACTGCTCTTTAACTGCACATATTCATTAACATTTATACATATCCTTAAAGCAGTAAATCCAGTAAATCAAACCAGGTGTTGCCTAACACCAAGGGGGGATTAGTATGCTTTTTTTTGTTTTTTACAAAAAAAAACTTTTGAAATCTTTATTGCTTTAACTCATGTTTTACTTGATGCTTTAAAACTTTCTGCTTTAACTGCTTTAAACTTTTCTGCTTTCTGCTTTAATCTTTCTGCTTTACTGTTTTAACTTTCTGGCTTTTACTTCTGTCTTTAACTCATATATATGTTCATTCTATATTAACTAATGTTTTTATTAATATTGTTTAATAGTTTTATATTAGATTTTTATAATTATTTTTTTATATATGTTTATTCGTGATTGGTTCAAATGTTACTTAGTTATTTTATTTATTTTTTCATTTAAATTATTATACTTTAGTGTTATTATCTTCAATGGGGTTTAATTATTCTACAGATATTCCGGACAAACCAACACCACACAAACACACACACACACACACACACAATTCGATCAATCTGGACGTTTTTATTTTATTTCAAAATCAAACGTTCTCGTTCGTTGATGTGCGACAATTTACCGACAACGACAACGCAACAAAACAAACACACATCACTCAGTACACTTACTACATTATATAACACCATTCACTATGACACTTATAAGCCCTTACACATCTTTGATGACCTCAGTCCTCAAAAGCCATATAGACACTATAAATTTCACTCAACATTCTGTTTTTCACAAACACACTACATTCACTATGATACTTATACCTCGACACATGTCACTATGAACACTTACATTTGTCGCGAGGTAGACAACTTACATTTACACTTACACTCACTCACACAGATTTTCTTACACTCACACAGATTTACTTTTACACTCACACAGATTTATCTAAATCTCACACACAGATTTACTTAGCACACCTAGAGTTTAGCGCTTACACTGTGCTACACCACTTTTAATAATTACACACAAAATTAACACAACAGCTCAGTTATAATCGATTATAAGATCGAGAATCACACGAGCACAGGACAACATACACCACCCACAGCACACTCACTTACACATATAACGTATATTTATTAAAATCATTTTATTGTTTTAAATTAATACACGTACATTTTATACTTATATTATTCACTCCTTTGTATCTAAAATTATTTACCAAAACTTTGTTAAAACTTCGATTATAAATTCAGAATCCAAAAATTGGAGCAAAGAAATTTATTATTCACTGCTTTGTATTTTTGTCTTAATAAATTTATTAACTAAAAAAGCATGGATGATAAAGTAATTTTACTAAAATTTTATGAAAATTTCTCAGTTAATAAAACATATATTTTACGGTACCTTAAAGCAAATAACATTAAGTACATCGTAAGATGACCAGCCCCTAAGCATTCTCCTTTCTTTCCTTGATTTGGGCCAAGCCCTAGCAATCAAGCTAATGCCACGTTTTTGTTCTATTGCTTACTGCTTTTACACATCATCTTTATCCATGTAATAAGTATAAAAATAACCAATAAGTTCTTCTCTGCTAAAATCATAACATGGTATTTTATATCTAACATTCTAAGTTTTTTATTTAAAAATCCATACAATGAATAGGGACACTACATTTTAATTATTATTATTCACTCGAAGTGTTTACTAAGAAATATTTCAAAGTTTAGTTATTTACGAATAATTCGGGTTTTTCTTTATTTTATTTATTATTATTATCTATGTACATTGACAATCATTCAACGAGAAAAACACATACAACCCCGCACTTCCTTAACAGATACGGAAAACTATGACCTCCTCTCTCCTAAGAAAGAGTGTCTGAAATAAACTACTTTAGGTCTAATTGAAGGATAATCCTTTTTGTTAACTACCGGGCGATTTAAGCTAATTCTAAGGTCAAACATATATTTAAACTGGACTTTTTCTGTAAAATGGTGGTGTCATAAACTACGTTAGGCCTAAATTTAGGCCTAAATTTAGGAATAAGGCCTTTTTTGTAGACGGCTAATTTTAATCCTAATACGCGAGGTCCAAAAGGTATTCCCCCCGTATAGAAAAAGAATCATTGGTTATTATTATTTTATAAATATATTTCAAACTGAAAACATGGCTGGATTCGAAGATACTTTAAGCAGGTAAAAAGGAGATGTTTTCCTTACTTGTGATTTGGTCGGAGTAATCCTTATCTCTATTTGACCTCGTATGTGATTGGTCGAGAAATTATTTTCGCACTTCTATTTGACAATCAAACGTTCTGAGTTTAGGGCCATCACGGCTTTGATCATGAGTGTGTTTTACATTATCTTCTTAGTGACCAAAACTCATTTTAAAATAAGTCATTTTAGCTGTTAAGCGCGTGCACAAGTTATCTGATTTGTATTAAAAGTGTTTTATTGTTACTAAGTGTATGTCATATTTATAATAAATACTTACATTGGAGGGGAAATAATTATTAATTCACTAAGAATATGATAATAATTTAAATTCCTATTCATAAGCCTAAACCACCAGGGCTCAGAACCATGAGCCCACCACCACGCAAAGGCATATGTACCAACCCGCACCCGCAGGTGCGTCCCCGCCCGCCGACGGTGCGCCTAACCAGCACAGGCGCCAATATTTCCGAGCGGAAATGATTTATATATAATATATATATTATTTATATATATTATTATTTTAATTATATATAGGTAAATAATACTCAGATATATAATATATAGATATATATTTAATATATTATTATATATATATTATATGTTAATTTATATATATATATTATAATATAAATATAATAAATATATATATAGGTATATATAATATATTGTCGCGGAAATATGCGCCTGCGGGCGCAACGCGGCGGGCGGAGACGCACCTGCGGGGTTTTGCGGGGATTGGCTTGCTTTGCGGGTGGGGGCTCATGCTGAGCCGGCTGGTGGTTAAGCTTAAATGACTAGTGAAATTTGGAATTAAATTTATCTATTCTAAATGTGAAATTAATAATTATTCTCAATGTAAAGTATTTATTATAAATAAGACATATCACGGCTTAGTAACAAATAAAGACACTTTTAATATAAATCAGATAACTTTGTGCAGCCGCTTTAAGCAGCTAAAATGACTTCTGAATTTTAAAATGAGTTTGGGTCTTTAAAAGATAATAAAACAACACCCTGCTCAAATACAAGTTAAAGAACAACGTTAATTTCAAAAGACGATAAAATTAATTCTCGACCAATCACATACGTGGTCATATATAGAGATAAGGATTACCCAACCAATCACAAGTAAGGTAAACATTTCCTTTTTACCTGCTTAAAGGATCAAAGCAGAGCCTTCAAAGCATGTTTCAGTTTGAAAATAATATTTATAAAAAGTAATAATACAATGATTCTTGTCTATACGGGGAATACCTTTTTTGACCCCTGAGTGGATTTAGGATTAAATTAGCCCGTCACAAAAAGGCTTATCCTAAATTTAGGCCTACCGTAGTTATTGCACCACATTTTAGGTTAATTTGCACGCCACAGGGGTTTTACAGAAAAAAGGTCAGTTTGAAATTATTTTTGTTACTCTCTGGTATAGTTTTATGGCTTATAATTGTTCCTCTGGTTAATCAAAAAGTGTATTAATTTCTCTAATATTTTTAAGAGAAACCCTAAAGTGATAGGATGCTATTTGTTATTTCAAACACATTTTTACAGAGAGAGGTCAGTTACGTATCTGTAAGGGAGGTCAGTTTCGTATCTGTGTTTTCTCGTGATGGATTGTCAATGTACATAGATAATAATAATAATAATAAAGAAACCGAAATTATTTAAAAAAACTTTGAAAATATATTTTTAGTTAACATCGAGTGAATAATATAAATGTAAGTGATAATGTTTATTTTTTTAAATAAAAACTTAGAATGATTTGAATAAAATACATGTTAGTTGGGAGCTAGAGAAAGAACTTTATTTTTAAGTTATTTATAATTTATTACATGGCTAAAGATGAATGTATAAGGCATGTAAGTCAATAGATGAGAATAAACGTGGCCAATAGGTCTCTTATGATGTATGAGGGTTGCTAGGGGCTCCGGCCGAATTAGCTGATTTACAATTAAGATTTATTGCATTTAAGGTAACGTATAAATATATGTTTTTAATAAAATTTCGATAAAATTTATAGTAAATAAGTTAAACATTTGATACTTGATAGTTAATAAATTTATAAACAAAAAGTATTACAGTTAATAATAAATTTTCTTGCTCGGATATTTTAATTAAATTATTCGATTTATAGTAATATAAGTTTTGAAAAAGCTATGAAATTATTTTTAGTTATATTTGCTATGTGTATTAAAAATGTACGTTGTTTAATTAAAAACATAAAATGTAAGTTAAATAAATATAGAACAGGTGTTGTATGTGGGTGTGCGAGGGTGTGGGTATGTGTGTGTGGTGTTGAATGTGTGTGTGTGTGTGGTTGTGTTAGTGGTGTGTAAGTAAATCTGTGTGAAGTGTAATGTAATCTGTGTGTAAGTAGAATCTGTTGATGTGGTTGAGTGTATTAGTAATATTTCTGGTGTGAGTGTTAAAGTAAAATCTGTGTGGAGTGTTAAGTAAATCTGTGTGTGAGTGTAAGTGTAAATGTAAGTGTCTAATGGGACAATGTAAGTGTCATAGTGAATGGTGTGTATAAGTATCATAGTGAATGTGTGGTGTGACCATGCATGTGTTATAAGTGTAAATGAGTGTCTATGGGTAAAAATTGTAAGTGTTTTCATAGTGAATTGTGTGTATATAAGTGCCATCATAGTGTATAATAGTGTATGTATATGTGCAAGTGTCTGTGTGTGTTTTTGGTGCGTGTGTAGTGGTGTGTGGTGTTAGTTGTTGTTGTTGGTATTGTTGTTGTTGCTGTTAACAAACGAAACAAATGTAATGTGTTATATGTGTTGTGTTGTGTGTGTGTGTGTGTGTGTGTGTGTGTGTGTGTGTTCTAGTGAACAACGACTAGATTTTAATCATTTGATCTGTAAGTGAAATGAGGACACTTAAAGTATAAATGGAAAAAGAATATGTTAATAGAAATAAATTAAAATACCATTTGCAATAGGTCTAAGAGAACTTTTAAAATTAACTCTTTAAAATAGCTTAATACAAAACAAAAATAAAAAACATACACAATGCAACTTTTAAAACTTATCAAAATAAAAGCAACAGGAATAAGAGGAGAAAGGTAAAACAGTTAAAGCAGAAAAGTTAAAGCAGTAAAGCAGAAAGTTAAAGCAGATAGTTAAATAAACCAGAAAGTTAAAGCAGTAAAAACTGAGTGTAAAAAAGCAGTTAAAGGGCAGAATGCGCACATCACAGAGTTTGTGTTCCGCTATATTGCGGCTGCTCATTCCCGCTCATGTCTTAGGTCACAGGTGTCACTAATATATGTATCATCATGCGCCAGACGGGATCATTGAATTGAGATATTACTGATATATATCTTGTATTAATCGTATGCTTTAAATTAATAAGATGGCGGATGGATGAGTTAATATGGTTAATGATTTTTCTGTCTTACACTAGATATGAGAGGACGAATAGTGTGTAGTTAAAGCAGTCTAGGAAATATATGGACAAAGGAACATTAGATTTGAAGATAAAGCAGTCAAAGACATGAGTTAATAGCATATGAAATGACATGAGTTA
>JABUQX010004799.1:0-12500 GCA_015478945.1 Trachelipus rathkii
AAACATCGTTCACTTAGTTCAAGATTTGTTATTATTATTGGTCAAAATAATTCTAGATGTTGAATATGTGGTTACCTCTTTTCTTAGAGTTGAGTGGATCACTATTGACTCTCATCTAAGGTTTAATAGTAATGAATGGAGTCACAGCATTGTACTGATAATTAATCTTGAGGATATAGGTGTATTTTTGATTTATGAGTTGAGATTAGTACTCCATGATATAACAACATTCAAGCTGCTTTTCGGTCAGATGTCTTAATGAGAAATAAGTTGCTAATTAAATTCGCTATACCCAGTTTTTACTTAATAACAATACAAAGTTCATTACGATAATCGATTGTAAGTGGCAAATAGATTCCACTCAGAGGATAGATAGATCATCGGTTAAGGAAATCATGGCTCGTGTTCGATTATAGGTAAAATTGTTAATTCGATATTTTGGTATGTATAATGAGAGTTACATTGGAGTAAAAGATACTTAGCGGATTCCGTATAATGTATTGCTTTATATTAAATTCTGTTAAGTAAATATATTGCTGTGGGCTTTATCATTCACCAGGTTAAGCTCCTGCTATAGTATAAATAATAATATTTTATAAGCTTCTTTTTAATCAAGATGGATGCAATATAAAGTTTCAAGATATTATTAACATATAGTTAAATATATAATAGAGTAGAAACCATAAATTCTACTATTCATTATATAATAATATGATTTGGTATTATACTAGTTTATAGTAAATATGTACTTTATCTTGTAAAGTTATATAGACCAGAAAGTATAGAGAGGCACTAGTAGATAGTTGAATCTATTTATTATATTCAATATATTATATCAGTAAAACTGAGTACTTAAATAGAGTCAAATTATGAAAATATCCACTCTAAATCTAATATAAACTCAACTAGTTTTTATCCTAATCAATTACCTTATTGTATATTGAGAGCTATAAAAGAGGTATATAATCCTGTCACAACAGAATGAGAGTCACTTAATATTCCTAGTATTCATCGTAATGTTAGTTACGGGTGTTTTATAGGGCTATATTTAGTATATATATTTATAGCGAATGAATTAAGATATCTCACTTCTTCACAACTACAGATTAGTTTTATATGATGATTATTAATGAGTGATACCATATCGTAATATTTCTATTATATTAGATTTCATTTATATATGATATATTATTACCATTATTATTATATCATAATATTCTAATATATCAATTTTATTTATATCAACAATAATTAATATATCTAAGAGTATATGATTAATAATATATAATATATATAATATATGAATAATATTATCATAGACGGTTTAGATGTAGACGTTAGACGTATTATAAAATATTTTATGAACATATCTTAATCTATTAGTCCTAAGCTAGAGAACTTCATCGTTGAGAAAATAACGAACAAAGTGCCAAGTATCTTATGCTTATTGAGTTTATAAGCTTGATGGTGTACAATTATTATGTTTGAGTAAAGAATAAATAAGAATTGAAGGATTATTAACACTACGTCACTAAAAGATAATTTTTAATGATTAATCATACTAAATGAAAATTCTTATACAGTACTACACTTATACTGAAGAGAGGAACGTTTCACTTTTTCATATCTCTCTATTGAGCAAGATTAATTTGTACTGTCCGTGCTGTTGTATATATGTTCATTATTCTTCTTCTTCATATATTATATATTCTATTTTTTAACTCTCTATTCATTTTTATCATCATGATTTTTCTTATGTCCATTTTGTTTTAATTTAATTATTTCTATCTATAGTAGATATATATATAATATTAATATCACTATTATAAAATATCATTATATATATATTATATAATTTCACATGTTATTTTTATATTTAAGTATTTTTGTTATAGATAATAGTCAAACTATTGACTATAATCACTATTTATTAAACTATACATAATATATATTATATAATATATATATTATATATATAATATATATTTCTTATTATAATATTATTATTAATATAATTATTTATATATATATATATAAATATAATATATATATATAAATAATATACTACTCATATTTATACTATGATATATATATATATATTATTAATAAATTATATACTACATAATTAGTGATATATATATATAATATATTATTATAATATAATTAAAAATTATATATATATATATATAGTATAATATTTAATAAAGAAATATATTGTTAATAAATATTTTTGTATAATAATATTATAAAATATACAAATAATTATTTATATTTATTATATTTATTTATATTATTTTATTTTATTATTATTTTATTTTATTAATTAAATATTATATTTTTTTTTTATAACTCAATTATTATTATTATTAGATAAAATTATAAGTTTATATTTAATATAAAATATATGTATAACCTTTAAGTTTACCTATTTATATATATATATATATTATATATGAAAATTAATTAGTTGTTGCTTTTAATACTTTTTATAATATTATAATTATATAAATTATAATAAATTTGATAGTTAATATATATATACTATATTATATATATATACGTTATATAGTATATATATATAGAGGTAATCACATAAGTATAGTTATTACACGTAGTAAGATAATAGCTCTATTTAAAATACAAGTTAAACTTAATATATATTATATATATATAATATATTATATAAATATAAATTATATATTATATATATATATAATATATATATAATATAATATATATATTATGTATTATAATATATATAATATATATATATATATATATATATATTATATTATATAATATATATATATGTATATCCTAATAGTTTTATTAAACGTTTAAAAAACTATTATTATTCTACTTTATATTTAATATATTAATAATATATATTAATATAGTTTTTTCACTATATTATTTATATATCTGTAATAATAATATTTATATTTTTAATTTAATTATAATTTTATTTATATTATTAATTATATAATATGAATCACTAATAACCCAATAGTTATGCTTTATTTTATTAAGTATTATAATTAGTTGAATATAAATATTTATTCATATATATATACTAGTATCAAATTATGATTTAGCGTGATAATAATTATATAGCGTATTATATTAATAGTTATATATATATAATATATATATAAATTATATTATAATATATATTATTTATAATATATATATATATATGAGTTAGCCTTATTATAGGTCATTATAATATTAGTAGGGAGAGTATATCACTTAATTTATTATTATATATATTACTTATAAGTTTTTAATTATTACACTATAATATGAATTTTCCATTCTATATTATATTATATTAATTAATAGTTTTATTTTAATTTATTTTATTTTCTAAATAATATATATATATATAGTATTATTTTATATATAATCTATTCCTGTTTATACATTAATAGATAATATAATTATTATATACACATTTAATTAATTTATATATTTACTTATATTAATATAATATATATAGTTATATATATAATATATAATATAAATATAATAATTATATATATATATAATAATATTGATTATTAATTTTATATATATATATATAATATTATAGTATATTATATATAAATATATATATATTATTATATATATAATTATATATATATATATATAATAATATATTATATATAATATTAATATATCGTTATATAGAAAGCCCTACCTGGGATATATATATATATATACATACCAATATGATATAGGTATATATATATAATATATATATAATATATATATATATATATATAAATATATATTATATAATATATATATTATATATTATATTATAATAATATAGGAGAGCTCACAATTGTAGATGAAAGTACTGCCAATTATATCGAGTAAAGCGTCGAGCTCGAGTCATAAATGTTAGCGGCAGATTTTATATCTTCGTATTCAAATAAATAGGTGTTGTGAAAGTTACTCAACCTCCAAAGCCAACACGTCTATATATAAAATATATTATATATTCAGATAATAACGTAGTAACTCTGGTTAGGGCAGGACAGGCTCAGTCACTATAATGACGCACCGTAAATAATAATATCACTTACTCAAGAATAACCCAATATGTTCCCTATGTATATATCTGAGGAATATAGGTACAATAATACAAGAACGATAGAACCATCCTGATGCATTATTGATAAACGAAAAAGGAATTATTCTTATAATAATGTGAGCCACATAATGAATATATGTAGAGTATAGATTGAGGGAATAGAGAAGAAGACTGTGGAGATATGATATAAATCATATATATAATATAATATAATAAGAGAGTAAACCTATATGAATTGGTTGGGATTGTGGTGAGACTATAAGATATGGGGCGAGGTATCAGGAGATAATACATGAGAGACCTTATGTTTGAATGGTACCAATAGGAAGACCACGTGAGAAGGACATTGTTAATATACTGCAATGATATATAGTATAATAATATAACCTAAGATAACTTATCATATACAATGAACGTATAAATCGAAAAGATATATTAGATGAATTTGAAAGTGATATGATTGACGTGGATCGCTACTATGTAGGTTAGGGGTGAGACTATATGAGTTATTAGAATTACTACAAATATTGCCTATATTAGTACACATGAGGAATAACCCGTAGGTAAGGTAAAATAGGACAAGATTTTAACGAGGAGCTAAAAGTTGTTAATGAGATATGAGGTATAGATGATAGGTATAGATGTTAATAATAAGTATAATGTAGGAGACTGAATCGTCAATATGTGGGAACTAATAGAAGAGCGGGAGAGGAGAGTGTAATGGGGGCGTTTGGGATTGTGAGAGAATAGTAAACACGAGGGAATAATAATAATGTATTTTAGCTAATGAGAAACGGTATTTATTAACCATAATGACACTGTGATTAAGAGAAGAATAAGTACAAGAAATGGTCTATTGGTATAATATATAGGTGTATAATATATAATATTGAAGAAAGAGAAGATTACATAGAAAATCATGTGTTATTATATCTAAACTATATAAATGATAAAGAATAAATATATTTATTAATGTAATGAACTTACTCACTAGAGTGTTTTCATTTGGCTCAGATCACAGTAAATTAGTTCATAGGAATATAAGAATTGAGAAGGAAGGAATGAAAACTCAGAAGATAGTTCTCGAGATATTAGTGATAAGATAACAAACAGAAAAACCATGAATGATGATTATAGAGATGATATATTAGAGCGCGCTATCAATAAATATAGTAGAGAGAAGGCTATAGATAGATATATAACAGGATAGAAATGAGGTGATGAATAATGTGAGTAATATTTAAGATAAATGGACATAGTATATATAGTGCGGCAGAGAATGTATATATTAGGTAATGAAAAAATGTGAGGAAAGGGGGAAGAATGAAAAAGATAAGGCAAGGTGTATTGCTGTAGTCAAAATCACAGCCATTAGATTGAATTAGAAAAAAATAATAGTAAGACTCTTTTTAGTAGAGTAATAACTGAAGTAAAGATATAATACGTTAGTGAATATGACTTAAGAAACAATGCAGAAGCAATATAGAAATTGAGTTAAAGAAAACATGGATAAGGATATTGGAGCGGAACTAAAAGAAGATGTGAGAGGAACAAGAAAGCTAATATATGGCTTAGCTAGAGGAAATTAGATAAGAGTAATAGAGATGAGCAACTGTAAACACATATATCATTCCATTAAAGATGGTGGAGGTTTTTAGATTGAAGAGGTAAAGAGGTGATGAAGGTGAAGGATATATTCGAAGAGATTGTTGAATACTTTTAAGAATATATGTTATGAAAGATTGGAGGTGTAGTAATAGGAGGGTGTAAACGTAGAGGAATAATTGGAGGATAGATGGAGGAATAGCAAATGAGAAGAGATCAGAGAGTACAATCATAGACGCTTAAATAGAGATTTGAAAGAGCTGAGAGAACTAGATAGTAGCTGAGTTGGACGGAGTTGTAAATAAGACATAGGAGTGGAGTTGATAAAGATGGATTCATGAACTGTTAAATGAAATGTGGGTCAGAGAGAGTGTACCATCGGGTAGTGGATATAGTATATATAGGAGAGTAAGCAATATAATATATATGAACCCTATATATATATATTAATATATATATATGAGATAGTAAGTAAATCGAAGGAATATGTTAATATTATAGTAAGAATTAAACCTAACTTGCTAATATGGTGGCAGTAAATATATTGAAAGAGTGTTAGAGAGGATAGTTTGAATAAGAAATTACTAAGTTGATAATTAAATATAGGAGACTGGCAGTATGGTATACTACGGGTTAGGGTGAAATGGTGAAATTATATATATCATGAACGTCTAATCTAGGAGAATTGATAGAATGGATGAAGGGCAGTGGGCATTTAATAGACCTGAAAAAGGCTTTTGACAGAGTAAACGAGAATAAGCTGTGAGAATCATGGAAGAGCCGGAATATGGGATACCGCAGAAACTTATAAGAGCAATAAAAAGTACATATCAAGGGTCCAGAAATATGATAAGAGCAGATCAAAGAAGAAAGAGATGGTTTGAGGTAAATATGGGAGTGAGACAGGGTAGTGTCTTATCAACCCTGCTGTTTGTATTGTACATGGACTATAATCTGAAAAGAATATGCAGAAGAATAAATGGAGAGCATACTCTATTATATGCAGATGATGCGGCCATAATAACAGAAGAGGGACTATACCCAGGATGGATAACAGATGGAACCCCAATGAGAGAATGGATATGAAATAAGTACAGAAAAGACAGAAGTTATGAAAATAGCCCAGAGAAAAGAGAGAAATAAAATTAATACTAGTAGGGAAATGAATTGCGTAGGTGGATAAATTTTAAGTATCTGGGGGTGATATTGGAAGCTGAAGGTGGAATTGGGGAAGAGCTAAATGAGAGATGAAAAAGTTTGCAAAAAACGTGGAGCCCTATTAGACCGATACTGAAGAAAATCAATACCAACAGAAAGATTAAAATGATATATATAGGTCATCTGAGACCTTTACTGACATATGGCTCTGAATGTTGGGACATGAACTCGGTGCAGAAAGGAGAATTGGAGGGCTGATATGAGGTTTTGAGGTGATACAGATGTGGAGGTGATGTGGATGAGAGATAGACTCTCAATGAAGTGACAATATGGTAAGACAGCTCTCATAAGACAATAAATGCACACTCAGGCTGGAGATGCTTGACGAGTAGGATGTTACGGGGACAGAGTGTGTGAGGAGGAAGGTCCGAGAAGAATGATGGATTGGACACCAGCAGAAAGAAGACCGGTGGGCAGACCGAGAAGAAGATGGATGGACGACGTAGGCGAGGCCATGGGAGCAAGAGGAACGACGATTGAAGAGGTCGAAGAGAGAAGAATATACAACGACAGAAATGCCTGGAGAGTGTTCTGTAGAGGCGACACCTGACAGATCCCTTTGGGATCTACCAGAGGGATAGGAGATAAGGAGATAGGATAATATATAATATATTAATTATATATATATATATATATATGTTGATTATATATAATATATATATTATATATATTATATATATATATATATTTATATATATATATATATATAAATCATTTATATATGTAGACTATGTTATATGTGAATTAATAACTATGCTATGTTATATATATATATATAATATATATATATATGATATATATATATATATATAATTATTATATATATATATAATATATATAATATTATATATTTATATTATATTGTTTTAATATATTAATATAGAAATATATATTTATCTTATTAGGTATATAAAAAATTATATTACATTTTATATTTTTATAATATATAATATTATATATATATATAATATATATATTTATATATATTTATATTTATATATATATATATTATATATATTAATATATTATATATATATATATATAATATATATATAATTATTATAATTATATATTATATATATATAAATTATATATATATATTTATATATATATTATATATATATATATATATAATATATATATTATTATATATATTTATATTATACTGCATGCGCGGGGGGATCACCCCGAAGGGGTTGTAAGGGGCTTTGGGCTCAGCGAGGGGCCTGAGGCCTTACCTCCTTCGGAGGTGTAAGCCCGCTTCACCTTCGGGTGATTCCCCTCGAGGATTCACACCTTTCAAGGGGCGCATCCTGGGATTCTCTGGAATGATGTGTTGCTTTAAATACTCTTGGTTAATGAAAACTGGTTTTTCGTAAGTTAGGTACGTTATGTGTTAAATAATGGAAAATAACAATGATTTGTTAGAGAAATGATGAGTTTTTTGTAAGATATTACTGTGTGTTAACTGACGATTGATGTGTTTAGAAACGTGAGTCTAGGTTAAGTTTTGTTGAGTAATGTTAAAGGTTTTTGCCTAATTTTGCTAATGTTTACGATTATTCATAGGTCAAATGATGTTATACTCGAAACGAGTGACTTTGATGAAGTAGTGTCAATTAATAGTTCAAGATGTTGGTTTTTGATAGATTGGTCACTTTGTTTAAGGGATTTTGTTAAGATTATACGGCTTTACCTGTTGCTGTTATGCGCGGAAAAGTGGGAAAATATCGAGTATTGTATGACCTGTTAGCTACTTCCCTTTGATTAGTAGAGAATTTCAGATGTTTAGCTAATTATTCATCGCGAGTATGTTAGGTTTGCATTTGTTCATTATATTCTTAGTTACGGCGTTATGAATGTTTAGCTTTATTGATGTGAATACTTTGTTTTGGTTCAGCATATATTCGTTGGTCAGTGAATAAAGAACTTATTTTTTATGTTATGTTTATACAAAAATGATGCGCAATAATGACTTGAATAATAGTTCAATAGATCACAGCCGGGTGGGTGGGGTAGGGGACTGCAGGGATGGGTGTTTGATTTACTGATTTACTGATTTACTGCTTTACATCGTAAAACTAATTACGGTTTACTGGTGATTTTATTCAAAGACTTATTTTTATGTTATGTAAGGATAAAATTTTGTTATTTTTTGTTATGTTTGGTTTAAAACTTGTTATGTTTGCAATAATTCGCCGGGGATATGTATTTAGACGAGTTTATGATGAATTTTTTGTTAAATATTAGGAAGTTGATGTAAAACTTTGTTACGTTAGCATTTATATTCTTGTCAGTATGATGATTAGACAGGTTTATGCTAAACGTTTGTTAAGTATTACGATGTTAATGTAAATAAACATTGGATATGTTAGAGATATGCTTGCAAAGTGTGAATAGGTTAACGTTTGTTACGATGTTAAGGTTAATTTACGCTGTTTAAGGGCGGAAGTGTTGTTTAATGTTAAGTGGTTTTATTCGTACGTAAGAATGTTAAGTTGTTGTACCATCATATTCTTGTTTCAGGTATGTTATGTTAACTTTATTAAATGTGGAAACTTTGTACGTTAGATACTTTGCTTGCTCTGTTATGATAATAAAACAAGGTTATGATAAATTCTTGTTAAATATTACTGTGTCAAGTAAAATTAACGTTAATATGTAGAGATATGTTTGGTAAAAGTATGAATAGGTTACGTTTTTGTATGCAATGTAAGTTACTTTACAGGTGTAGTGTGGAACTTTGTTTAATGTTAACAGTTTATTCGGTTAAGGTTTGTGATCCTCGTTGTACTTTTTTCTTAGTTGGAGCTAATGTTAAGTTTATTATGTGAAAACAATGTTACGTTATCATATTTTGGTTAGTATCTAAAGAACTTATCTTTGTCCTATGTTATTGTTGCTGTTGTTGTTGTCGAACGAAAATATATACCCTTTTGAACTGCTATGGTTTCGTGCGGTGTATTCTTGTTTACTTTCTTCTGATTGGGTGAAAGAAAGAATCTCATTCCTTTAAGGTGATGTTTATTACACTATTCTTAGAGGATAGGTTTTTCGGCAGTTGGTTTGATATGATCATCTCGCATTCTCGTTGTTGGTTTGATTATCTTCACGAGAGTTTTCGTTATTCCGATGTGTCATTTATTATTTAAATCGAAACGAACGTCTACTGCTCAATTGCTTGTATTCGCCAGAGGGTCAAATATAATTAGTATTGCATCACTTTATATCAATGGTTAAAGCATAATCATTTCTCATGTTTAGAGTTGGTATTTTTTGAAAGGGGGCGGAGTCTAAAAAGAGATAAGCTAAAAACTTTACTTTATTCGTCTTTACTCATTAGGGTATTATGATGGTTAGGTAACGCATCTATTGGTATTTTTGTTAGACTCATGTGTCAATGTAAGATAACGTTAAATGTTAGAGATATGCTTGGAAAAAGTATAAATAGGTTACGTTTGTATGTAAACGTTAGTTACTTTACGGGTGTTAAGTGTGGAACTTTGTTATTGTTAACAGTTTATAGGGCGTAAGTTGTGTAGGTTTGTCGTTGTACATTATTTTTCTAGTTCATATGATGCTATGTTAGTTTTATTAATGTGAAACCATTGTTTGTTAGCATATTATTCGCTGGTTATAATATTAAGAACTCTGTGGAACTTTGGTTAATGTTAAAGTTTTATTCGTGTGTAGTTGTGTTAGGTTTGTCTTTGTTCCTTATTTTTCTTAGTTCATGTTACGCTATTTAAGTTTTATTGATGTGGAAACTTTATTAGGTTAGAGTATATTTTATCAGTATAATTAACCAATGTTGTGATAAATTAGTTAATTGTTACTGTGTCAAGTGAAGATAACGTTTAATATGTGAGATATGCTTGAAAAAGTAGAAATAGGTTACGTTTTGGCATACTGTTAGTTGCTTTTACTGGTGTTAAGTGTGGAACTTTGTTTAATTTACAGTTTATTTGTGTGTAAGTTGTGTTAGGTTTGTCTTTGGCATTATTTTCTTAGTTTATGTTACGCTATGTTAGTTTTTGTTGATGTGGAAACTTTATTATGTTAGAGTATATTGGTTGATCAGTATAATTAGACAAGGTTATGATTAAATTTTTGCTAAATATTAGTGTGTTAGTGTAAGATTAAGTTAATATGTTAAGAGTTATCGCTTGAAAAGTAAGATCGGTTACGCTGTTTGCTGCATGTTAGTTACTTTCTGTTTTAAGTGTCGACTTTGTTTATGTTTAAATTATCCTGGACAACCTGTTATAGGTATGTCTTTATATTTCTTTTCTTAGTTTATGTAAGATATGTAGCTTTATTGATGTGGAAACTTTGTTCGTTAGGCATACTTTGCGTGCCTCTGTGATATTAACCAATGTTTTATAATTTTAGTTAAATGTTACAGTGTCAGTGTAAAATTAACGTAATATGTTAGAGATATGCTTGAAAAAGTAAGATTAAGGTTACGTTTTGCATACCATGTTAGTTGCTTTAATGGTGTTAAGTGTGGAACGTTTGTTAATGTTAACAGTTTAATTTGTGTGTAGTTGTGTTAGGTTTGTTTGGTGCTTATTTTTTAGTTATGTTACGCTATGTTAGTTTTATTGATGTGGAATACTTTTATTTAGCACGTATATTTGTTGATAGTATGATAAATTCGGACAAGTTTATATAAACATTTTTGCTAAATGTTACTGTGTTAGTTGTATAGATAAACGCTGATAATTTAGAAGTTATTGTTGAAAAATTGAAATCGGTTTCGCTTTGGCATGCCAAGCTTTATACTTTACTGCAGTTAAATGAAACTTTGTTTATGTTAAAGTTTATTCGTGTGGCAGAGTTGTGATGGTTTGTCTTTGTACGGTTATTGTTTATTAGTTCATGTAAACGATATGTTAAGCTTTATTAATGTGGAAACTTTGTTACGTTAGCATACTTTCGCTGCTCTGTATGATAAATTAACCATGTTTCATGATAAATTTAGTTAAAATTTTACATGTAGTAGGTAAATTAACATTCGTTATACAGCTGTGCCATTAAGATATACTGAAATGTAAGTAGGTTCGTTTTTTGTATGCTATGTTTAGTTACTTTACTGTTGTTAAGTGGGATTTGGTTAACGTAACTCTTATTCATGTTTAAGGTGGGCTAAGTTTGTCGTTGTGGGTTTTATTCATAGTTCAGATGATACCTAAGTAAACTTATTAATCGTGAAAAAACTTTTGTTACGTCAACATATATTGATTGATGTTTGTATAAGAACTTGATTTTAATGTTATGTTTATTCAAATGATACTCATATGATGAATCAATAGATCAATAGTCAATAGATACACTGGACGGAGGGTGGTTGGATGGTGGTTTGATGGTGGTTTGATTTACTGTTTACTGTTTAGGGTATGTAAAACGTTACAATTTTAGTAAAAAATTGAACCTTAATCAATAGATCAATAGATACAGATGGTCAAGGAGGGGAGGGGATATGGTTTTGATTTATGTGATTTACTGCTTGTAGGATGTAAAACGTTACAATTTAGTAAAAATTTACCTTAATCATAGATCAAATAGATCACAGATG
>JABUQX010004799.1:17500-20000 GCA_015478945.1 Trachelipus rathkii
TATTATTACTAGTTATTACTATTTTATTACTCTTTATTAATTAATTATTCTTATTATTATTATTATTTTTATTTTTATTATTATTATTATTATTATTATTATTATTATTATTATTATTATTATTATTATTATTATTATTATTATTATTATTATTTTATTTTTTATTATATTATTATTTATTATTATTATCAATTATATTATCATTATCTTATCATTATTATTATGATTATTTTATATTATTATTATTATTATTATTATTATATTATTATTATTATTATATTATTATTATTATTATTATATTATTAATTAATTATTATATTATTATTTTATATTAATTATTAGTTATTATTATTTATATTTATTATTATTATTATTATTATTATTATTATTATTATTATATTTATTTATATTATTATATTATTATTATTATATTATTATTATATTATTAATATTATTATTATTTTATATTATTATTATTAATTATTATTATTATTATATATTATTATTTTTATTATTATTATTTATTTTATTTTATTATTAATTTTTATAATTATTATTAATTATATTATATTATTATGTTTATTATATTATTACTATTATTATTAATTTTATTATTTATTATATTATATTATTATTAATTATTATTTATTTATTATATTATTATTATTATTATTAATTATATGATTATTATATTATAATTATTATATTATTATATTATTATTATTTATTATTTTATATTAATTATTATTTAAATATATTACTTTTATTATATTATTATAATATATATATATATAATTATAATAGTAGTGAGACGGAACGTGCTATAAGTAAGCTAAAGATTTATATATTACTACTTCTCTATCGTATTCAGTTGTATATATAAGCAAGGACGTGAAGAAGACTATTATATTATATAATATATATATATATATATATATAGTTGTTATATTATCATCACTCATTACAGTTCGGTGTTAAATTTATATTGATAATTTTAAGTACTATATATATATATATATATATATATTTATATTTATATATATATATATATATAATTATATATATTAGAGTTTATATTTTGGTATTTTTTATATAAAATTCTATTATATACATATAGAAAAGATATATAAATATTTAAATACGTTATATTATATATAATAATATATATTATATATATTAATATTATATTATATTATATATAATTATATTATATAATATAATATATATATTATATATAAATTTATATATATATAATACTTGTTAAATATATATATATATGTATTAAGTATATTATATTTTTATTATTTAATAGTATATTATATATATATATACTGTATATATGGATGTTCATTAACTCACGATGGACTTAGCTCTCATATAGGAGATTTAGAGTAAGATACTCACTCACTATGCTAGAAATGAATGGTTGTTGAAAGTTAGCAAGCCTAAACTTGGACCAAAAAACCGAAACTTAGAAGGGGAACTGCGACGCAACCAGACGCTTATTATTTTCTTTTCGAGAGAGAGAGAGAGAGAGAGGAGAGAGAGAGAGAGAGAGAGAGAGAGAGAGAGAGGAGAGAGAGAGAGAGAGGAGAGAGAGAGAGAGAGAGGAAGAGGGAAGAGAGAGAGGAGAGAGAGAGCATTGAGAACTAAAACAATCGAGATAAAATTAAAATCTTTACTACACACTAATAGTCTAATATGATCTAAGGTACTAGTATAATAATATAAACTATCAAGATGGTATTTACCTGATATTATAATATTCTGCTTCTGAGATTGACGTCTATAGGCAATTCTCGATAATGTAATATAAATGATATGATAATATATAAATATATGATAAAAAGATTAATTGTATGTTAATAATGTCTAGTAATATGCGTATGGTCCAATCTTGTCAATTATATAATAAATGTCATGTCATAATAATAATGATATGATAACTTCCAATAGATAATATAATAATAAAAAGTATAATTGCTCACAACAATATCCCTTCAATATCACGTCAATGCTGTATTTCTCCCTTTGATATATATATATATATATATATATATATATATCTATATATATATAGTATATATATATAATATATATATAATATATATATATATATAGGTGGCAAATCATGGTTTTTATTAAAAAGAAAAAAAAAAACCGATGTGTTTTTTCTGTTTTTTTTTATATTTATAAAATCAGAATTTTATTTTTTTATCCATTATATTTTACTTATCATATCATTTATAGTAATGTTTTTATAAGTTTTTGAGCAAAATATTTATATTAGGCACTGAAAATCACTATTTTATTTTAAACAAAGTAATATTTTTCGCACTCTTCCCAAAAATATATTTAGGATTGTTTTCAATCATATAGTATATATATATATTATATATATTAATATATATTATATATATATTATATAGAGAGAGATATATATATTATATATAAATATATATATAATAGAATTATGTGTATATAATATATAATATATATA
>JABUQX010004799.1:27500-42500 GCA_015478945.1 Trachelipus rathkii
GAAAATTGAAATTAATATTAAAATTAATTTAACCTCTACACTTTATATTATTAACAGAGATGATACTTAATAAATTTTTTAGTCATAGAAAAATTTCGGCGGGAGCCATGGGCCCCTATGGCCCCCCGGATATTACGACACTGTATAATACCTCTCTCTCATCTCTCTCTTTCTCTCTCTCTCATCTTCTCTCTCTCTCTCTCTCTCTCTCTCTCTCTCTCTCTCTCCTCTATATGTATATAAATATATATATATAGTATATATATATATATATATATATAATTATACATAAATATATATAATTAAATAATATAATATTATATAATATATATATATAATATAAATAATATAATAATGTACATAATATATAATATATTATATATATACATAATATATATATAATTATATAATATATATATATAATAATAATATATTTATATTATATAGATTTATATATATAATATTAATATATATATATAATATAATATATAATATATAATATATATATATTATATATATATATTATTATATATATATTTAAATATATATACCTATAATATATATATATATATAATATATATATAACTAATATATATATATATAGTATAATATATATATATATATATATGATTATATTATATATTAATATAATAAATACCATGAATATTATTATATATATATATATAATATATATAGTATATATTAATATATATATATATATAATTATTATATATAATTAAATATATATATATATATATATATATATATAATATATATATATATATAATATATATATATATCAAATATATATATATAATAATATATATAAAGATATATAATATAATATATAAATATTATATATATATATTAATAAATAATATTATATATATATTATATAAACGTATATAATATATATAACTTATAATATTATTATAATTAGTATTATATATATATATATTATATATATATAGATATATATTATATATATATATATAATTTATAGTATAATATATATATTTATATATATTATATAAATATATATTATATATATTATTATTTATTATATTATAATATATATATATATATATATATAAAACTTTATAAATATAATAATATATAATAATATATCTATACGATATATATATATATATATTATTATATATATACGTATATTATATATATAATATATATATAAACTTGTATTATAATAATATATATATATATATATATATATAACTATATTATATAATATATTATATACATTATAATATATATAAATATATATATATATATTATATATATGATAATATATATATATTTATATATATATATATATAATATAATTATATATATATATATATATATAATATATATATATATATTATATTATATATATATAATTAATAAGAAAATATGCCGAAAGAGAATTAAATTTACAATACCGTATAATAAAAACGGTATTTACATTTTATTAAAATAATATAATTTTATTTAAATGTTCCTTAATTTAAAATTGCGGCACAAAATAATGTGGAAACGGAAAGTACTTCTTAATGAAGGAATCTTACCAGCAGAAAGGTGAATCTGATCTCGCCGAAGAACCCTTTCTTGAATCTTTTAGTAAATCAAGGCAACACTCTTCGCCCGAAATCTATCCACGTAAATCTCCTTGACTCATTCCTCCCTTCGGTAGATTTTTGCCACAATCCTTCCATAATGAGAAGCACGAAGGAAGGAAGAAGAGTCTGAAGAGGAACTGGGTGAGGGGGGAAGTGAGAGGGAAGAGAGATTACGGACCCACCTTTTTTGCCTTTTACTGGAATAAAGCCCAACTTTCTTACTGATAAAACAAATTAAATAAAAAATATTTTGATAATATTATCAGTATTGATTCTTTTAGTAAAAGGAAAGCTTGTTATATTATATGAGAATAACGTTTATTGAATGTTATTAAAAATAAATTAGTATATAATAATTATAATATTATAATAATATATATGATATTATTATATAGTATATATATATATTATTATATATATTTATATAGATATTATGATATTATATATTATACATTATATAATATATATATATTTAATAGATATATAATAATTAATATATATATATATATATATATATATATTATATACTATATAAATAATATATAATTATATAATATATAATTATAGTAATATATATATATATATATTCTATATATGATATATATACTAAATATAATATAATAATTTATATATATATATATTTACTAATATATCATAATATAATATGTATATATTATAAGAATATTATATATATATTATTATAGCTTAATAAGTCAGAGGGCTACGAATAGTTCACCAGAGTTCTAGAAAAGCAGTCCTCTTCATAGCAAATGGTCGAAATGTCCAATTAAACTTAGCTATGAAGGTGTAAAATTCGCGAAAGTGTGAAATTGAAGAAATGAAGAAAGTCCAGGCTTTACCAGGTAATATATGAAAGAAATGATATTTGCGGTTAATAAAGTCTGGGAACCATAAAACTGCGGGCATAGAACCTGATGAGAGACGTGTGAAAATAAAAGTAATATAAGCTCTTTTCAAAGAAAGGAAGATATTGTGACTGTGGAGTTTTCAGAAAAAGAACAAGTTTTCGTTTGAACAGCCATGGAAGTTAATAAAAGGAGACTTGATGCAATGTTTGTTGAATATAGGATGAATATTGGAGAAGAGCGGAGAGAGAGAGAGAGAGAATGAAGAGATGAGATGAGAAGAGAAGAGAGAGAAGATGAGAGAGAGAGAGAAGAGAGGATAAGAGGAGAGGAGAGAGAGAATGTTAATGAGAAATGGAAAATATAAGTCGCGAAAAATCGATAGACTCGACTTTACAAGGAGAGCAGCTATGAGTAGAACCATATCCCAATATGTGATGCATTGCTCCATACAAGGCGGCGCACAACACTAAAATATTGAAGCAAGCAACTTATATTATAAATATATATATATTATTATTAGTATTATAATTATAATAATATTATATATATATATTATTTATATATATATATAATATTAAATATATATTATATATATATATAATACACATCATCTATCTACCTCCTATCCCAGATTGGGATAAGGTGAGGGGCGTAGCATTGAACCCCCGGAACAGAAAGAAGTAGATAATTAACATTGACGCAAATCGAAAAGAAAGCCCCCCTTTAGAACTCGGCTCGCAGTCAGAAAAATACACCCTAAGGTTTCACGAGACTGCGACGGACCCTCACTGTTGTGTCTAGCCAATGTGGGGTTAATCCCCTGGGCAAAAGCCACAATCATACCCACATACAAACAAGACATTCACTCCTTTATGCACCTATTCTTCCCAATCCTCTGCCAAATATCATTCCTCCCCGTTCAGGCAGGTCCATTTTAACGTGTTTAATCCAATTTTTTTTCGAATCTCTCAGCCGGTCCGATTCCACGAACACACTCACCACTCTACATCGCTTGACCAACCGACTATCAACCAATGTTTCTTTCCATATGAGCAAAACCATTTCAAATATACTCTCGCTTATTCTCTCATATATGCATATCATTCACACCACACAACCCTAATGTGTTCATTCCTTATTTTATCAATTCTTCTCACACCTATCACAAGCTCATAAGATTGTCCATCTGAGCACATTTTACCCCAGATCTGTACTCTCTTATCCTAAGGCCGTATGTTTCATTTACGAAGATATTTACATTATATATATAATATAATATATATATATATATATATATATTATATATACTATATATATATAATTATATATACATATATATAATTTATATATATACATATATATATAAGATTATATATATATTAATATATATATAGTTATATAATATTAGTATTAGTATTATATACTGATGTTAATATATATATATTGATAATATATATAATAATAATATATTATTAATATATATATATAATAAAATACATAGTATATATATAATATAATATATAGTATATATTATATATATATATATAGATAATATAATATAGTATAAATTAATATAATTATAATAAGTATATATAAATTAGAAGGTCCTATATTTCGCCCCTGTTTGGAATACTGTTCCCACATTGGGGTGGATCCGGTTCCACCCTCCTTTTGGATAAGGTTGAAGCTAAGGCTAAGAGGCTTTATGTAAACTGTCCCATTCTACTCTCTGACTCTCTTGACACTCTTTCTCTTGCGTCGTGACGTAGGTGCCCTTATTCTCTTTCTAATAGGTTATTACAACGGCAGTGCTCTGCGGAGAATGTAGAACCTCTCGCATCCTCCACCACTTGCAACGATCGCACCTACGTAAACACAAAGGAGGTGCACTTGTCTCTCATGAAAATTGTGTGAATACTGGAGTACTCAAGGACACTCGTTATGGACCCTCATTGCTTTCCAGGCCACAAATCTAGTTATTGTGGAAACTCCTTGCTCCTTCTTTTATTTTCCACCGCATAATTTAAAAATCTTCCGCTATTTAAGTCCCGCGTCTGCGCCCCCTGGAGGGATTTGCAGTGAGGCTAAGGCGTCAAGGGTGTTAAATACTTTCCATTTAATTATAAATTTTATTTTTATATTGTAATTTTGTTATTATTATTTATATTTTAATTTTTACCTTAATAATTGTTATTTTATTTATTGCCCCCTCCTTTTGAAAAGGGCATTGCCCATGAGTGGTGGTGGTGGGATAATCATCTAAAAAAAAAATAAAATATATTAATATTATATGATTAATATAATATATATATATTTATATATATTATTAAATATATATATAGATAGTTATATATTGAATATAATTTTATATATATAATATTATATAATAATATATATTAATATATAATTAATACTATTATATAAATATATAATTATATAGATATATATATGAATATTATAGTAGTATATATATATAATATATAGATAGTATAATATATATATATATATATTATATTATAAAATATTTATATTATACATATATAATATATATATATGAATATTATATATATAGTATATAGATATATATATTACCAGTAATATATATAATAATAAATAATATGATATATTATATTAATATATATAATATATTATATTATAATAGTATAATAATATAAAAGAATTATATATATAAATATATATAATATATATAATCAAATTTTAAAGTAATTTTAACTTAGTTTGTTTACCTAAAAATAGAAACACCAATAGTGGTGCGAAATTTATGAATATTGAAAAATAGTCTTCAATTACAATTAAAAATATTTAAACAAAGCCAAGGTAGAAATTGCCTAATTTTTTATGATTGTGATAAAATTAATTTATTTAATAGGATATTATTAATATTATGTAATCAAGAATAGATTGTGATAAATAAAATATATACCAAAATTAAGACAAGTCCTATGTTTCCAACTAACCAAATAAATCAATTGAGAATAGATTAAAAAGCAAGCAAGGCATCTAAACATATCAAATGTTAACCCAATTTAGAAGTATGAAATTTTCTACTAGGGAAGGTCTGATATATTTAATATTATTATTATTTTATTATTATTATTTCATTATATTATTAATTATTTATTTATATTATTATTATTATTATTATTATGTATATATTTTATTATTATTATTATATTATTATTATTATTATTATTTATTATTTATTATATTTATTATTATTATTAATTGATTATATTAATGATGTAATTATTATTATACTTATAAATTAATAATAATAATTAATAATATTATTATTCATTATTATTATATTATATATAATATATTAATTATGAATAATTAATAAGTTATTATTAGTTATATTATTATAAATATTATTATTTATTAATTTAACTCTCTCCCCCTCCGCTCCTTCTACCATGTCTCCCTGCCTCCTCCTGTCGTCTTCACTCCATCTGTTCCACATCACTTCTCCATCTCGATCTTCTACATCGCCACTCTTCATAAATTATTATTATTAAATTATTTTATTATTTTTTATTATTACTTATTATATGTTTATTATTATTATTATATAATTATGTGAATTATTATTATTATTAATTATTATTGATATTATATGATTATTATATATTATTATTATATTATTATATAATTAGATTAATTATTATTATTTAATATCTATAATTATTAATTTATGATCTATATTTTGTGGATTTATAATATTTTTAATATTAATTTAATTATTATTATGTAATATTATTAATTATTATGTAATTATTATTATATTATTATTATATTGTATTATATTATTATTATTATTATTATTAATAAGTATTATTAATATTATTTATTATTATTATTATTATAATATATTATAAAATTTTATAAATTAACTAAAATTAATTAATTATATTTCGGGTCTCAAGAAGGAAACAAACACTACATGTGATGCAAATTAGAATAAAAAAGAAACCATTCAGTACTGGAGAGGAGGAACAATTACTCTGTTAGATATAATAAAATTAGGAAATATATGAAATGAACTAAAAATATTGGAAATACGAATATGTAAATAATTGTAGTATTAAGATAAATTAGTTTTCTGATTCTGGACTCTGATTATTGTATAGTATTTTTATTATATCGTATTTATGATTTTTATTTATTATTATTATTAGTTATTATTTAATTTATATATTATATATGTGATTATTATTATTAGTTATTATTATTGATTATTATTATATTCTAATTAATATTATTATTATTAGATTATTATTAAAAATGATTATTATTAGATTATTATTATTATATATTATTATTATTATATATTATTAATTATTAATATATCATATTTATTAGATTATTGAGTGAGTAAAGATAGTAGTAAGTAGTAGTTAGTGAGTAGTAGTAGTATTATTATTATTTTATTATTATATTCATTATTATTATGATAATAAAATTTTTGTTCCTCATTACCGTAATGTAGTACTTTATGCTCCCCAGTCACGCTATTTTTACAACTTTTCAAGCTTCTGATTTTTTAATTCATTATATATTTATCAATTTCAATCTAAATTATTATTATTATTCTCTTTCGCTGCCATTTTAATTATGTTTGTAAATGTTCCTTTCTCCTATCTAAGCAAAAGTCGCCATTAGGAATTGCCTCTTGTCCTGCTTTTCTTTCCTTGCGTTTTTACTTTTCTTGTTTTTTCTTGTATCTTTCTTGCTTTTCTTTTCTTTTTTCTTTCTTTTACTTCTTTTTTATTTACTTTTTTTCTATATTTCGTCTTGCTTTCTTTCCTTGTTTCCTTTTTTTCACTATTGATTTAAGTTAGATTTTTATTCTCCGTTTCTCTTCAGTCTCGCTCGCTAACTGCTCGTGTTGCGGTATTTGTGATAATCGTATCTCTTTAAGTAGCGTTTTCTCGTCTCTCACTTCCTTTTTCTGTAGCAATTCGTACACATTCATTGTCGAAAGTGCAGCTTGCTAGTTTCGTCCAATTCTTTGAATTCTTTATCGAAGTCTGTTTCATTCGCCATTGCTGTTCTTAATCAAAATATTATAATATAAAATAAACAATATAATATAAATATATAAAAAAAATATAAAATTAATATAATAGAATATATCAATATATAAGATAAATATAATAATATATATAATGTTTCTTCTTATATATAATAAACAATATGCAAATAGAGAAGAATAAAGACTGTGAGGTAGGATTAAAGACGAGGCAGACTTAAAAGAACGCAAAAATAAATAAAAAAATATATAAAAAGTAAAAAGGCACATTAATAAAGAAAAGATTTCAAAATGTCAGACAGAAAGAGAGAAAAAAAAAAAAAAAAAAAAAAGAAAGAAGAAAAGAGAATAGCAAAAAAAAAATAACAAAAAAACAACAAAAAAAAATGAAGAAGAACGAATAAAGAAAAAACGCCCTCAAAACAAAACAAAGGAAAAAAAAAAAAAAAAAAGAATAAATAAGAATAAGAAGAGATGAGAAAGAAATTATTAAACAAAGAGAAAGAAAGAAAGAAGAAAGAAAGAAGAGAAGAAAGATTGAAAAATAAAATGACGAGTGATTAGATAAGCTAATATATAGCACGACATAAGACCGATAGTAGAAGAATGAAGAGAAATAAAAGGGAAAGGGAAGACGAAGGAAGACGAGAGAACTGAAGAAAAAAAAGAGAGCAAGAAAATGAGACCACAAGTAAAAAAAGAATAACGAGAAGAAAAATGAGAAAACAAAAGGAGAAAATGGTACGAAAAAACAAGAAAACAAGAGAGCAGGAGAACGAAAAAAAGAAATGAAAAAGATAAAAAAAATGGTAACGTAAAGATAAGAAGGGGTGGTAAACATAACAGAAAACTTAAAACGGGTCAGTGTGTGATAGCAAAAAAGAGAGAGAGAATGATTAGAGAAGATGAGAGAGATATAGAGAAGATGAGAGAAGCTGGAATAGAAAGAGAAAGAAAGATGGAGAAGAGAGAAGAGAGAGAGAGAGAGAGAGAAGAGGAGAGAGAGAGAGAGCGAAAAGAAAAGAAAAAGTTAACAAAAGAGATCAACAAACACGAGAGAGAGAGAGAGAGGAGTTAATAAAAAGTGAGGTGAAAAAACCTATCCCTCTATTAGACTGAGTCAGCTATACGACAACTAATTTGTCCTCACAAAGATATTTACGATAATATTTTGATAAACCAATTTCTATAGAATGCTCATAATCGATTTTTCGGTATAAAATAACGAGTGATTATGAATATACTGGAATTAGTAATAATATTAATGTAAAAATATTTATTTTGCATTATCATTATGGAATCTTGTTTTAATAATTTTAAAATTTTTCGTTTGTTTAAATTAATGCAGGGGAGAATATACATATATATATATATAAATATATATATATAGAATATATATATTATATATATATAAAAATATATATATATATATAAGATAATTATATAATATAGGGTTATATAATAAACTATAAATATATAATATTATATATATATATATATATAAAATGATATATATATATATATTATAAATATATATATATATATTAATATATATATATATATATATTATTATATATAATATATATATAATATTCCTATAATATATATATAAATATTATATTGTAGTTATATAATATATATAATTAGTATATAATATATATAATAATATATAATATATCAATCATATATTATATATATATATAAATAAATTATATATATATATATATATATTATATAAATATATAATATATTATGATTTGAAGTTTTAGTGCAGGAAGGCAGGACCATCTAACAAAAGATAGGGAAAATAACTTATGAATAACCAGCAAAATGAACTGGAGGAATAAAAGTTAAAAATCTTCAAGACTCGCAATCTGATCTGTCTGTCTGTCTGTCTGTGAGTTTGTCAGTCTGTCTGGGTCTGTCTGTCTGTCTGTCTGTCAATGTATGTCTGTCTGTACTGTCTGTCTGGTGCTTTCCTGAAAGGGTTAAAAGATTTCGTTGCATTGAAGAAACGATTAGATAACACTATATATATATAAGTTATCGGAAAAAAAAAGTGAACTCTCTAGATATTATTAAAATCAAAACAGAATCGATATAATAATGTAGGAGAAATACTAGTTTGTCAGTCTTGCAAACAATTTCTTAGTGGTTAGCTACTAGTACGAGGGACTATAAAATTGGAACCATGAACAATATAAACAACTTTTCGAATGTGAGAAAACCAAGAAACGAAGAAGAGTTTAAAGGATTGATTTAGGATGCTAGGTCCCGCTGAATGGAGGTGACAATTTTCTATGGTGGATATAATATTATATACATAATATATTATATAATAATATAGATAAATAATTATATATACTATATATAATATATATAAATATAATAGTATATATATTATATATAATTATATAATATATTATATAATATTATATATATAATAATTAGTATCTATATATATACTATATATATATATATATATATATTAATATATATTATAATATATATATTATATATATTATAAATAGTATATATTATATTAATTATATATATATATAATATATTATATATATATAGTTATATAATAATAATAATATAAGTATTATAATAGTATATATATAAGATATACGATATATATATATTAATAATATAATATTATAATTGATTCTATAATATATATATATATATATATATCATATATATATATATGTATATATATAATATATATATATATTATATATATATATTATTATATAGTATATATATATGATAAAATAATAATTATTATAATATAAAATATCATATATATATATATAATATAATATATATTATATATATACTATATACTATAATATATATAGATATATTATAATAGATATAAAATATATATATATAAATAATAATATATATTAAAAATAGGAATTTATATAGTATATATAATAATTATATATAATATATATATAATATATATATATATTATATAATATATATATATAATATATATAATATACATTATATATATATATAAATAAATAGTATATATAATAATAATATAATAAAGTAATATATATAATATTATATATATATATCTATATATATTATATATATATATATATAAAATATTATGTAAAGTACTAATATAATAATTATATAATAATAGATAATATATAATATAATTATATATATACTATATATATATTAATAACAAATATCATTATGATTTACATGAATATATATATATATATAATATAATATATATAATATATATATATAAATTATAATATATAGTAATATTATATATATAGATATAATATAAATAATATAATATTATAATTAATCATATATATATATAAAAATTATTAGTATATATATTAATAATATATATAGTTATATATTATATTAAATTATAATATAAATATATATAGATATACTAATATATATATTTATAAATGATATCATATATATATAATATAACTATATAATATTATAGATAATAACATTTTAAAACAAGCACCCCAGCAATAGTAGCACCAGAATTTCAACTCACCTACCATTCGGGAAACTAATCAGGTCATAACCTTGAACAAAAACTCCGCTGGGCAAATTCTCTTCTGTCAGGAAATTGAGAATGAAGAAAACAAGAGGGAACAGAGTACTCTATCACCTAAGCCTCTGTCAAAAACTGTGATACCAGGATTCAAGGAGAGGTAACATACCTCACATTCTTTCTCTCACTGTTTAAAGATTCACATAGACACAGAAATTAACAAACAGGAGCATAACATCCCTGGAAAAGAGTTGCGTCAGAGATTGTACTAGGGGAAAGCAGAGGAAAAAGATGTTAGTTAAAGGCTACTCCTAGTGGAGGAAAAAAGGTGAAATCAGGAGGGTGTGAGAGGAGGACTAAATATATACAATAATATATATATATATATATAGTATATATATATATAATATATATATAATATATAATATTATTATAATATGAATATATATATAATAATATAATTATAAATTTATAATATATAAATGCCGGAATTTTTTAAAAAAACACGAATGTAAGAATTAAAACTTAAATTCCGACATACGACTTAAAATACCATCAGAAATTATTAACCAGAGAAACCTCAGGACATTTTGTTTCGAACGGTTTTTAATTTAATGTATTCATTTGATCGTAAATATAACTTTAAACTTAATTCAATGCAGGTCATATTAATCAGTTATAGTATCTTGAATTATGTGTTTAGAGAGATTATTTTTATTACAACAGTTTATTTTTCTTAAATATACAGCGCGGAATATATATATTATATATATATAATATATATATATAATACATTACATAAATATAGTAAATATATATATTAAACTATATATATTAAATAATACTATATATATATAGTATCTGATATATTAAATATATAGGCCAGCTCCCCGAATAGCATCATGCATGATTAACTAAAAAAATTATAACCAGGCTACAGGAAAAAAAAATAACATTTATTGTGAGAACATGAACAATTTTCATCTGATGAAACTTAAAAAAAAAATCTATTTATTCTATAATTTATTTATAACACTTAAATACTTATGTATAATCTATAGATCTGGCAAGCGGTACGCAAGATATAATTGACCTTCAGACTCGCATGTACTCACGAGAAGCAAGAGTTTTGCAAACAGTATGGTTAATTTTACGCTTGATGAGAAAATGTATTTTTTTACTTTTTATTTCCTTTTTAGGGGGTTCGAGATGACGGAGGGACAGAGGGGGGACGAAGGTCCCCCCCGTCGTACCCCGCTGAGGCCGGGAAACCCCGACTCTTGCCATCGTTCTTGGTTTACCCGTGGGATATCCTGTAGTTCAAAAGAAGGAAACTAAAGCATCCTCTGTGATTTTTAAACTTAACCTGCATCTGAAATGATTATTACACATATACCGCTATTACACGAAAACCAAGGGTAATATTCAGCTTTTACAATTACTAATTAAATGTTTTTTAATTTCTAAAGTGTTTAAAACATCTTAAAATTAAAGAAAAAGAAAATAGATTTTAGGTTCGACAATTTATCCAAATAAAAAGAGTTTGACATCCCATTCGATTTTGAATGACTAAAAAAAAACACATTGAAAATTACTCTGCGCCTTTGGTTATTTTCAAATTTGCAATTTTTCATTAAATTCGAGCTGCGTTCCTGGAGGTGGGCGATTATATTGATAGTTTATATCTCAATTTTATTGAATCTGTTTCTTTATTTGGCCGTATCTGTTTCTGTATTTGTCTGTATCTGTTTCTGTATTTGTCTGTATCTGTTTCTGTATTTGTCTGTATCTGTTTCTGTATTTGGCCGTATCTGTTTCTGTATTTGTCTGTATCTGTTTCTGTATTTGTCTGTATCTGTTTCTGTATTTGTCTGTATCTGTTTCTGTATTTGTCTGTATCTGTTTCTGTATTTGTCTGTATCTGTTTCTGTATTTGTCTGTATCTGTTTCTGTATTTGTCTGTATCTGTTTCTGTATTTGTCTGTATCTGTTTCTGTATTTGTCTGTATCTGTTTCTGTATTTGTCTGTATCTGTTTCTGTATTTGTCTCTCTCGTCTCTCTCTCTCTCTCTCTCTCTCTACTCTCTCTCTCTCTCTCTCTCTTCTCTCTCCTCTCTCTCTTCTCTAAAAAATCTCTTCTCTCTCTCTCTCTCTGCTCTTCTCCTCTTCTCCTATCGATATTTTGTATCACTCATCCATAATGTCTAAGGTGGATTTAAATTCATTAAAATTCTTTTATTACATGTAGAATAGGCTTAAGAGATGTGTGTGTATAATACCTTGCGAAAACATCATTTATCCAAGTGACAAACGTTAAAATTTTTGAAATGACGTTGAAGGAGTTTTGATTCCATTCTTCATAAATGATACTTGCCTTCACCGGTGACATGAATGAAGACCATTCGGAGAATCGGTGAAGCTAATACCAAACAGTCGACAGGGAAAATTATCGATAGGTCAAAATGGTCGATATTTGTAAAATATATATTTGTAAAATCGAACCTAACCTAACAACTTAACCTAAAATAACCTAACCTAACCTAACCTAACCTAACCTAACCTAGCCTAACCTAACCTACAAATCGAACCACCTAACCAAATCCAGACATAACAACGAACGCTAGACCAGAACCTAACCTAAAATCGGAACTTAGCCAACCTAACCATAACCTAACCTAACCTAACCTAACCTAACCTAACCTAGCCTAACCTAACTAACCTAACACCTGCTGCGGGCTGTAGGGGAATTTTTTTTAATCTCGTGTCGACTATTTTCCCTGTCGACCATTTGGGCAAGTCCCCGAATCGGTGGTTTAAGAAATTTCAGGAAAACGAATCGGTATTTAATATCTATTCGTCTTTGATTAAACAGTTAAGTGAACAATGAGCTAACTCTTATTACAAAGAAAAAAATCGTATGTTATGATTTTGGAAACTTATAACTACTGTATTAAGTAATACCATACATATATATATATATATATATATATAATTATATATTATATATATATATATTTATATATTAATATATATATATATAATATATATAATATACTATATATAATATATATTATATAATATATATATATTAGAATATATATAATATATATATATAGTATATAGTATATTATAATAATATACTATAAATACTTATTATATAATAATAATATAAACTAATATATATATATATATTAATATATAAATAATATATATAGATATATAGATATTATTATAGTATATATAAATATTATATAATTTATAATAGTATATATAATAAATATATAATAAATATATATATATAGTATAATATATTAATACTATAATATATATATATATATATACTACGTATATACTATAGATATATAATATAAAAATAATAATATATATAATATATATACATAAATATACTTATATATATATTTATATATATATAAAAATATTATATAATATATATATATATATATTATATATAATATATATATATATATATATATTTTATTATATTATATATATATATTAAATATATATATTTATATATATATATATATATAATATATTATATTATATATGAGTTTTTTTAAAGGGAAAGGGGTTGGGATCTTGATTTCTTCATTGTTCTCCAAGATAAAAGTTTAAATTTTGTTTCGTGACTTCTTTTATTTACCTCTATTCAGAGAGAAAGAAAGAGCGAAGGAGAGAGAGAGAGAGAGAGAGAGAGAGAGAGAGAGAGAGAGAGAGAGAGAGAGAGAGAGAGAGAGAGAGAAGAGAGAGAGATGGTGGTAATAGGAGGAGAGGAGAGAGAGAGAAGCGGACATGCGAACATTTAGAGGAAGAAAATAGCTGAGAAAGGTATAACAAATCTAATAAGATTATTTTTTTTAAGAAAATTAGAGATAAAGTGGTTATTGC
>JABUQX010004800.1:0-10000 GCA_015478945.1 Trachelipus rathkii
ATATATATATATATATATATATATATATATATATATATATATATATATATATATATAAAAGATGTATGTGTAGTAGCAACTAGAACACCTTGAATTTAAAAAAAAAAAAAAACAATGTAAGGAATTCTCCAATCATCATGTCAAGTTAAATGCCATGACGATAGATGTTATAAATAAGTCTATAACTTCAAAATTGTTAGTCATTATCTTTAATGATAATTTAAAAACATGCATTAAGGACATTGCTATCAAATAGTTCTATGAAAACTATGCATTCCTAAAAATAAGCTGATTGCTAAATATATTTTAAAAACTTTCCTACGGTCTTGCTATCTCCACCTAATTAAGGTTTATTTTGAATGGTAGGGCGATGTCGGCTGATACTTGGTACAACCACGAATGACTGTATACAAAACATTAAATTAGTAGGATTTCACAATTACTATGTATATTATATGCATAATACAACTCTACTTTTCAATAACTTATTTGCGACGGTTACAGGATATCTACATCATTACACGCAAGGACAAGCAAAAAATTTTTAGGGTCACAAATGATATTTCAATTGTGCCTAACTCTAACTTAAATTTACATAACAAAATTTAGCAGATAAATAATGTACGTATTACAATATTTCCTAGAATGAAAATCATAGAAGAAAGAGCACCTAACAAAATATTAAATAGGAAATCTATCTTTCTCAATGTCCGCGTTATTGCATATAAAAATAAGCTACCTTAATAATAATAATAATAATAATAATAATAATAATAATAATAATAATAATAATAATAATAATAATAATAATAATAATAATAATAATAATAATAATATTATTATTATTATTATTATTACATTATTATTATTATTATTATTATTATTATTATTATTATTATTATTATTATCACAAATATTGTTATTATTCTAGTTACCATCACCACTATATTTACATATTATAATTATGTATTATGAAATAACATTTATTAGCAACATTCATCATTGTGATTATTTTCATTATCATTATATCATTTTATCTTGCTGTTGTTGTTGTTGTTACTATTATTATTATTATTATTATTATTATTATTATTATTATTATTATTATTATTATTATTATTATTATTATTTTATTATTATTATTAGCAATGATGGTAATAATGATTATATTAGTGCTATCAATATTACTTTTTATAATTATGAATACCATTAAAATTGTCATTACTTTCACCTTTTATTATTATTATTATTATTATTATTATTATTATTATTATTATTATTATTATTATTATTTAGTTATTAATTATTATTTAGTTATTATTATTATTATTATTATTATTATTATTATTATTATTATTATTATTATTATTATTATTATTATTATTATTGTTGGTTTTATTATTTTGAATTGCATTTTTAATGCAATTAATATTACTATCATCAATTAAGAGACAATATTATTGATGTAATTTAAAATATACTTTTCATCATTACCAATAAAGAAATATCAAAAAGGCGGGCATTATAAGCGAGGTTCAAAGGATACAACACAGTGTTGCAATTAGTAACTCCATTTCAGATATGAAGGAAATTACACATGTTTTATTAGATTTTTTTTACACGTATATTGAAACTGAATAAATGTCGAACTATTGGAATGTAAAAATGCATGTACAGTACATCCATATTAGTATAATAATATAAATTGTAATTTCCTTATTCTGAATAAAGTTTAAGAATTATAAAAGAATTATAAAAATTATAATAATAATACTTACGAATTTTATTATTATTATTATTATTATTATTATTATTATTATTATTATTATTATTATTATTATTATTATTATTAATCATTATTATTATTATTATTATTAATATTATTATTTTTATTATTATTATTATTATTATTATTATTATTATTTTATTATTATTATTATTATTATTTTATTATTATTATTATTATTATTATTATTTTTATTATTATTATTATTATAACATATTATTAATGTCGAAACTAATTCTGTAAAAACAAACTTATTTGTAACAAGTAGTTATTATGCAAGTTGTAATAACATTTATTTGTTTATTTACTTATTTGTTTATTTATTTGCAATTGTTTTAGTTTATTATTATTATTGTTATTATTATTATTATTATTATTATTATTATTATTCAGGGTTCACACTGAAATTTTGAATTTGATTTCCCTGACTTTCCCTGACCAAATCTGCAAATTTTCCCTGACCAGCGTGTTCGTTATTTTTGGCATATAAAATATCTATTAATCATTATTGCAGCCTATTTACTCAGTTCATACATTAAATTATTGAAAATTTGCTTTAGAAACTGTTCATCATCATGGATGAATTTAAAAAATATTTTTTTTTTTTTAGTAATCAGCCTATACCTTCCCCATAGCCGTCCAACGCACTCCTTTTTTATTTTTTTCCAAAAGTAAACGGTTTTATTTATACAAAAAGAAAATAAATTAAAAGCTTACATTAATAGCCTAGGTGAATAACGTCCACTGTGATCACAAAAGTTCTAAATGGGGAGATTTAGGTTAACTTTTTCTTCTCAAGCATCTGAATTTTTGATTTTATAGCGTCTTCTTCTGTCAAAGCTTTCAGTTTTAACATCTTTCTCTGCTCTTCAAGTTTATAGATCTGTATGGATAATTTTCTTTTTTCAACCTTTTTATTCTCTTCTTCTTTTTGGTTCTGTTTTGACTCTTTGAGATGCTCTTCATATCTCCTATGGGCAGCTCTTACATTTGTCAACATTTTTTGAGTGATAGGAACTTTATGAATACTTTCATGAGATCTTATAGCATTGTGCACTGTTCTTTGAGAAATCAGACTATGTTCTTTCAGATTCTCCACTAAAATTGCTTAATTTATAGAAAACCCTCCTTCCACTGTCACATTTCCATGCGAAAATATCAGTCCTAATTTAATAATTTGCCACAATTCCACATAACATTGATTCCCAGGTACTATAGAAGAAAAAAACTAATCAAGTCTCTTAAAAAGACAGTCACCATCCAAAAATATTTTGAATTTTAATTCAAGGGTAGAATGAGCTTCACTGCAAAGTAGAGTGTATTGTGCTTTTGCTTTCTAGAAAAATAGGGAGCAAGTCCATGGTTAATCACATATTTACATTTCATCGGCCCCATTTTAAAATTTGAAGCTATCGCACTATCTGGAAACATTAATTTAAATGTTTCCCTTATATCTGCACACGAGTTTAAAGACATTTTATCATCCACCACCTTTAATGCCCATAGTATTTCAGATCTTGTAACATCATCTTTAATGCAAAAAGATGAAACTGATTGATAAACTGGTTTTGGTTGGTTATTAATAGAACACTCAGGGTCATTTACAATCGGTTGAGTATGATTAGAAGTTGATGGAATGGCATAATTTTCAGTGCACACACTTTCACTAATATTTGTATTATTAGAACACATAACGAAAAAGTTTTTCAATGATGGTTGGTCCTGCTGAGTTTTGATTAAATTCAAATGAGTTTCCCCTCTTGAATGTGAAACTTCGGCTTGGCATCCCATGTTAGATAGATCAAAGTTCTTTTTACATACTTTACAGTATGCCTTGGAACTATCAGGTCCTTTACCCAACCACCTGATAAACTGTGGGTTCAGTTTGACATCCAACCACTGGTCGTTAAAGTTAGTTTTTTGTTTGAAGTCATTTTATAAATAAATAATAAATATCTTCAACTGCACAAAAATCCAAAATCACTTCGTCAAACCTCAAAAAAACACCTCAAAAGTATAAATCCCTAAAAAGAAAAAGATATATAAACAGATTAAGTCATAAGTCATACAGTCTAAAACACATCCATATACCAATCACCTTCAATCGAAAGGATGAACTTGGAACAACCTCTACGAACAGAATAGGAAGAATAGTAGGTAATAGTGAACTAAAAATAAAAAGAAACAGGATAGAAGTAGATTTATGGAATGTCATTCCTCGCCCATCCTTTTCATTCACTTATCAAATACATCTCTTATTCCACAATTATACAGTAAGGAAAAAAATATATCAAAAATATGCAACTTGGTCCATGGATCATTCTTCATATGTTTTGAAATTTTAAAATTTCCCTGACTTTTTTTGAATTTCCCTGACTTTCCCTGACCAATTTTTTTTCCCTGACTTTCCCTGACCAATTTTTTTTCCCTGACTTTCCCTGACCTTCCCTGACTTTCCAGAAAGTGTGAACCCTGTTATTATTATTATTATTATTATTATTATTATTATTATTATTTACTTTTATTATAAATTATATATATATATATATATATATATATATATATATATATATATATATATATATATATATATATATATATATATATATATATATATATATATATATATATATATATATATATATATATATATATATATATTAAAAAGAAAAAGAAAAATATGCAAAATAAAGTTTGTTAAAAAATTACTTTTAATTTTTTTTATTCTTAGTAATGGAAGTTGCACTTTATAAAGATGCGTATCGTGTTTCATCCACAAACAGTAACGAATTAATAATAATAATAATAATAATAATAATAATAATAATAATAATAATAATAATAATAATAATAATAATAATAATAATATTTTGCTAATTACTACAACTACTACAATTAAACAGATTTGTTCTTAAAGAAAGAATTTTATATATATATATATATATATATATATATATATATATATATATATATATATATATATATATATATATATATATATATATATATATATATATATATATATATATATATATATATATATATATATATATATATATATATATATATATATATATATATATATATATATATATATATATATATATATATATATAACTAGATTTTAGTATATATATATGGGTCAATCCATTTTTTCCGTACCGATGATGGCCGCTCGATAATTTTTGAAAACTTTTATATTTTGCATGGCGTTAATGTTATCCCTGGAAAGTTCAAAACCACCATTCGTTTTTGTAGATTTACTCTGGTTGTAACAGGGTGAGCCAAAATGTTTGACCAGGTGGAGCAAAATTTATCACTTAATAGAGGTAACATTTTAAGTCATATCTCCATATTGGTAATTCTTATACCAAATTTCATAGAGAGTGATTTGTTAGGGATACTTTAAGGTACATTTGGCCTTTCTTGTTTTTTTTTTTGGAAAATAATATTTCACCATGAAAATGAATCCGAAAAATTGTGTTAAAAATCGAAGAAATTTCCATTTTCGTGGGTGTATTATTAAAAGAAGGAAATAATTTAACGATATAAAATTTTGTGTGATGATACATACTAAAGTATGGTTTAACTTAAATCTTATTTGAAGTTTGGTAAATATTTTTAAAAAAATTTACAGGGTGTCCAAAAATCAATTTTTCGGAAAATCGGTAACTTTGAACCTTAATATCTCTGATGGGGTAAGTGCTAAAAATCTGAAATTTTCACACATTATACTACTACCATAGATGTTCCTTCACCTGCAATATTGACTTTGGTATTTGCTTGTTTTAAGAAATACAGCCATTCAAAAATGCCAAAAAAAATTTTTTTTTTAAGTTATGATAGTTATTATTATAGTTATTATAGTTCAAGACAATACATAGACAAATGAAATAGTGTGGCATCAAGGAGAAATGAAAACAATGTTAAAAAAATTTAATTTTAAGGTTAATATACATAAGAATGTACCATTATATCTACTGTAAATGACAAAATTAACTCAATAACTTTTAAAAGTTTATATATATATATATATATATATATATATATATATATATATATATATATATATATATATATATATATATATATATATATATATATATATATATATATATATATATATATATATATATATATATATATATATATATATATATATATATATATATATATATATATATATATATATATATATATATATATATATATATATATATATATATATATATATATATATATATATATATATATATATATATTACTCATCAATATTTTCAATGGTTGAAAATTTGGCAAATCTCAAAAGTCACCATTATATTTCTAAAATTCAATCGAAATTTTTGAAAGAAAAGAAAGAAAAACTTTCTGAAAATGAATGCATAATCTTGGCTGATTTTGCCGAGAACTACACGTACGTAGTCCAAGACGAATTTCAAGGGTATCATTGGGTCAATGACCAAGCTACTTTGCACCCATTTGTTCTATATTTTAGAGATGAAAATAGTAAATTAAGAAGTCACTCTCTTTGTGCTTTAAGTAACTACTTAGAGCACAACACATCAGTTGTTCACGTCTTCCAAACATATGTAGTAAAATATATTAAACATAATTTGCCTAAAGTTGAAAAGCTAGTATATTTTTCAGATGGAAGTGGTAGCCAGTATAAGAATAAAAAAAATTTTGTTAACATTTGCCATCACCAAAAAGATTTCGCATTAAAAGCTGAATGGCATTTCTTTGCATCTTGCCACGGGAAAAATGCCTGTGATGGGGTTGGAGGAACAACAAAGCGCGAATTAAGCAAAGTCAGCTTACAAAGAACAACAACACACCAAATTCTTAATATTGACCAAATATATTCATTCTGCAAAGAGAAAATAAGAGGAATAACTTATTTTCTCGTAAAAGAAGAAGAAATTCATGAACACATTGAAAGACTTAAAACGAGATATGAAAATTGTTTGAGAATTAAGGGAACAAGAAACTTTCAAAAATTCTTTCCACTTTCAGAGAACATAATTAGGTGCTATCCAACCTCAAAAACTGACGTTTACGAAGACCACTGTGTCAGCAAAATTGTTTCATTAAGTGTAGAGATAAATGACACAGTAGCTTGCGTATATGATGACCAATGGTGGATTGGAAAGGTAGAAGAAATAAGTGTGGAGAACGATGATGTTTACATATATTTTTATCATCCTTCCGGACCCAGAACTTCATTCAAGATGTCAGATTGCGATCGGGTATGGATCCCAATGAAAAATATTTTACGAAAACTTTCTGGGCTTGAAATAAAAATGTCATTAACAGGCAGAAATTACAACATCTCAAACAAAGTTTCCGAAGAAATCTCTCTTCTTCTGAACAATCACAGATACAGCGCAAAGTAAATATATATATATATATATATATATATATATATATATATATATATATATATATATATATATATATATATATATATATATATATATATATATATATATATATATATATATATATATATATATATATATATATATATATATATATATATATTCTCTAAACCGGTATATACTGCACAATTTTTTTATTTTTTATTTAAAGGTTTTTTTGTTATAATCATACATATATATATATATATATATATATATATATATATATATATATAAAGTTATATATATATATATATATAATAATAATATATATATATATATATATATATAACAATAACTAATATATATATATATATACTGCTGCTCTAAATTTTCAAAAAGTTATTTAGTTAATTTTGTCATTTACAGTAGATATAATGGTACATTCTTATGTATATTAACCTTAAAATTAAATTTTTTTAACATTGTTTTCATTTCTCCTTGATGCCACACTATTTCATTTGTCTATGTATTGTCTTGAACTATAATAACTATAATAATAGCTATCATAACAACTTAAAAAAAAATTTTTTTTGGGCATTTTTGAATGGCTGTATTTCTTAAAACAAGCAAATACCAAAGTCAATATTGCAGGTGAAGGAACATCTATGGTAGTAGTATAATGTGTGAAAATTTCAGATTTTTAGCACTTACCCCATCAGAGATATTAAGGTTCAAAGTTACCGATTTTCCGAAAAATTGATTTTTGGACACCCTGTAAATTTTTTTAAAAATATTTACCAAACTTCAAATAAGATTTAAGTTAAACCATACTTTAGTATGTATCATCACACAAAATTTTATATCGTTAAATTATTTCCTTCTTTTAATAATACACCCACGAAAATGGAAATTTCTTCGATTTTTAACACAATTTTTCGGATTCATTTTCATGGTGAAATATTATTTTCCCAAAAAAAAACAGGAAAGGCCAAATGTACCTTAAAGTATCCCTAACAAATCACTCTCTATGAAATTTGGTATAAGAATTACCAATATGGAGATATGACTTAAAATGTTACCTCTATTAAGTGATAAATTTTGCTCCACCTGGTCAAACATTTTGGCTCACCCTGTTACAACCAGAGTAAATCTACAAAAACGAATGGTGGTTCTGAACTTTCCAGGGATAACATTAACGCCATGCAAAATATAAAAGTTTTCAAAAATTATCGAGCGGCCAACTTCCATTATTTTGGTACGCAAAAAATAGATAGATACATATATATATATATATATATATATATATATATATATATATATATATATATATATATATATATATATATATATATATATATATATATATATATATATATATATATATATATATATATAGGTTTGTAGTTATTTATAGCAAAATAACCTTGTAAAAGAAGCGTGAACTCCATTTAATAAGTGGAGAGAGAAACACCTTCAGGAGTGACCGCCCTTTCGTGACCATTTCTCTCGACGATTCTCTACGGAAGGACCCAAGAACGACAGACAGACAGACAGACAGACAGACAGGCAGACAGGCAGACAGACAGACACACTCCTATTCATATGACATATATACATATGAATAAAATCAATAAAGAACATTATCATAAACATATAAACAATATTGTTTATATATGTATGACAAGGCTCTATATTTATTTTAGCATATATACATACATATATTTTTTTTACATAAATTCTGAATATTAACAACATTTAAATAAATTAGATTAAGCATCAATACATAATAAATACTTATGTAATTAAATTAAACATTACATTAAACTTCAATACATATTAAATACCAATGTGAAATAAGATCAATGCATATTGCACATACATTAAAACATGTAAATATAATGTAATTAAATTACATATACATGCTTAAACATCAAAGCAAGTCATTCATATATAATAACAATAAATAATTAATATTGCATTAACAATATATACATTTGCATAAGTAATAAAGGTCACACACACACACATATATATATATATATATATATATATATATATATATATATATATATATATATATATATATATATACTATATATATATATATATATATATATATATATATATATATATATATATATATATATATATATATATATATATATATATATAAATATATATATATATATATATATATATATATATATATATATATATATATATATATATATATATATATATATATATATATATATATATATATATAAATATATATATATATATATATATATATATATATATATTATCGCAACAGGAATACATAATTGATACAAAAGTATACATATTAATAATAATTAAATGAAATGAGATGGGATATAGAATTAAATAAAAAATAAAGAAAACATTAAATGAAAATAAAACAGGGTCGAGGAGGGAGGTAAAGTACCCAGAAATACCCACACCGATATATATATATATATATATATATATATATATATATATATATATATATATATATATATATATATATATATATATATATATATATATATATATATATATATATATATATATATATATATATATATAGAGAAATTTCAATCATGATGAAAAGTAGAATTAATTAAAGCTAAGAATGTTCCTATGATTTCCATAATGGTCAACTTAATACTTGATATTTATCCATCAATTTCATTTATCTTTATTAAAGTGTGCAAAAAAATATTTGCGGAACTTTACGGATTTTACTGACACCGTCTGCAACTAACACGTGACCTTCCAAACGATCTATACGACTCCACCCAAAGTTTATCGAGCCCCCCTCCCGACTTCAGACTCCAAAACCCTGGATAAA